>JABXWE010027226.1:0-17522 GCA_014611495.1 Limonius californicus | reverse complement strand
AATGAAAGATACAAAAAACTATTGTAAAAATAAAACCAACAAAACCTTATCCCTAATAATTTAACGAAGAGAAAACATTGGTTAACGTTTGAATCTTTGCTAATGTACATTTTTTACATATTTTTATGAAAATAAAGTTTTACTCTGTTTGACATTAATAATACCAGTCTTATTGGTTATTATTACACATTGTATCTGATAATAAAATTAACATCCAAAGAAATACTTACACAGAAAAATTAATACTACTTCAACTTAAACCGCAAAAGTGGCAAAAATTTGGTTTTTAATAGCTTGTTTGCCCAGTTTATTAAAATAATTCTAAATAATAAAATCTAAAAGAACTTTGTGTTTGGGCCTAACAATAACCACTTCATGACGTCATCAAACAAACACTTACCTTTTACAAGCGCCGGGGTGTAAAACGACGCCTAGTAATAAAAGAGAATTAGGTTTTACCACTTACAGGTTGTATCTTTTTACAAAGGAATACCTACTCGTACCGAGATCCACCTTTACTTAATCCTCACTTCCCAAAGCTTTAAGTAAATACAGCCGACAAGTAAATTCATGAATGAATTGAAAGGGAATGTACAAGTAGGTCTTTCTTTGAAAGTGTAGGATAAAAATTGCTGGAAAGTGCATCCGGTTTTACGTTTACGACTTCTTGGAAGGTTTGGTTTTATAACAATCCCTTGCAGGATAGTTCCCCACAATGTTAAGTAATTCGGAACTTATTAAAGTGAGGTGGAAATAATGTTATGAAACTAGGAAACAAATTAACTTTTAGGAATGATTTGAAGAAAAATATTACCAGAAATATCTACTTCCTCCTCGATTGTTTTCATACGAATTTTGCACGGTACTTTGTAGTTAAGCAAAAAAAAAAGAACTTGAATAACGATTGCTATTATCAAAAAAGTTTCATCCCGGACAAACAAGCCATATAAAGAAAGCCCCCAGGAGAAAAGACAGGCGAAATGAAAGTTATCGGAAAAATGACCACAAACACCAAGGTGCAAAAGAAAAAAGATCACTAAGTATCGATATACACGATGTTGAACGAACTAATTTATTTGCATTATTGAATGCAAACAAAAATATTATTTTAAACCATTTATATACCGTATGATCAAAAAATACTTAAGCACAGTATCCTTTAGAAAAACACTAGCGCGTCGTATTAGATTAGACAAATTGACAATTTCATTATCTTAGAAACCGCGTCAGTGAGAATGACTTATAAACGAATCAAAGATGTGCGAATTTAATTGCCTATGCTAGAGGCGACCGCAATTATTAACAAGCTACTATTACTCAATAATATATGAAACCACGCCAGTACGGGATAATTAATTATTTTAATTGTTTTCTAACAAATTTTAGACAATTTTAATTGTGGTTCGCCATTCCAACCTAAAAATTGTTTGTAAGGAAACAGCTGTTAATTCAAAACATTTATCATAATTTATATATATATATAATTCATCTGTGTCAATCTAGCAGGTTTGTATTGCTTAGTTTTGACTGAGCGGGATTTAAGTTGCAGTTGTGTCAAGTTCTGTTCTTACATCAAAACTACTACATGCTCAATACTTTTAAGATTATTTCAAAATGATAAGTAACCAAATTCTAACTTTGGCTTTTATATTTATTTATGTGTGGTATCTTTTTTAACAGGAACTTTTTCTCACTGAGTATTATTATGTAGCTTTCTTCAGAAGCCTTTTTTTTTCCATGATACTTTCCAGTAACAGTTTATCTTCAACTCTGGTCAATTTTGATATGCCACACAAGGTCTTTATTATCAAACATTACTTATAAGTGATAATCTAGGAAAATAATATCGAAGAAAAAAATGCTTGGAAGAAATGACCCCATGACATGACATGCTTTTTTTACTACTCCTTTTTCCAAGAACATTTTCACGCTCTAGGTTTTCCTTGGAACTCCTAGCTTTTCCTATGAAATGCATCCTGTCACCAATAAACATATTACCGTATGTATCTTCTAAGTCTAAGGCAGTGGTTGTCAACATTTTCCCGAAATCTCTAAAGCTATAAAACTAACAAATAATATAAATATACATACTTTCTATTAAAAAATTATAGATTACGTAACAGTAATAAAATAAAATAAATATAATATATATAATATAAATAATAATAAAAAATTAATTCAAATAAAATATTATATTTGCAAAAACTGCAACTAAAATATCCGTTTAACAAATGGAACTTCCTTAAATCAATTTCACTGCGATACCTGAACTTGTCGGATTTTGCAGAATGCAGCAATATCAGGTCTAATATGTGATATAGCTGCCTTCTTTTCTTCGTATATATTTACTAATCTTTCGAGTTTTTTAGTTTTTATATTGGTTCACTCTGAGGAACCGAGGTCATCTAAATATGACGTTGAAAACAAAAAAATGTTCAATGCTCTCGTGGAGCAAGCGGATTATGCGGCTTGGATAGATCACCAAAATTCCTCCAAAAGCTTTATTTCAGAGAATTTCATTTTTAGAGTACGATCCGTTGATATAGTAACTAATTCTTCTTCTTTTAACGAAAAGTCGCAACTCGACTTTTTAACTGTCACAATTTTCTATATTTAAGGAAGAGAAGTAATTTCCAATATTTCCTTCCAGTAATTTAAGTTCTGTTATAACGAAAGTAATTCTATCGACAATTTTGTTATGAAACGCAGAAAACAAATCTATATAGGTACCGTATTTTCTTTACCGAAATGAGATTTTTCCAAAGGTATACATTACGGTACACAACCGGTTTTTTAAGTAAATGTGTTTTATGGACTTGGAGACATCTGCATATTTATGGTTGGTATTTCGTTCCAAAAGAAAAACGTGAACCTACACAGAAATTTACCAAGCTAAGAAATGCAAGTTTAGGGATAAGTTTTGCATATTGTACAGAAAAATTACAGTTTGTATAAAAATAACACGTACCTTCTTACGAATTGCGAAGAGAACAGCATCATCAATTTCATCTAAAAGTTTTTTTCTAACTCCGGGAGATATTGGAGAAGACAAAGTTTTAGTATCCCGAAACTCTTTTAAAATCTTTTTACTGTTTTAGCAATAAATTGTACAACAACTTGCTCCATTTTAGGAAAATAAGCACCAGGCACTGTACAAACGCTCCGAAAACCGATAAGCACTGCTCAAAAAGCACACAAACTTAACCCGGTAATTACGAGTGCAAAGTAAAGGTTTTGAGCGTCAATTACTCCTTAAGTAATGAGGCATTAGCGTTATCTAGCGTAGACTAATCACAGCTCGCGCTCGGTGAGTCATACACGTGCGTTTGTTTACGTTCTAGCTCAATGCTCAACAAACGAAGTTTAGTAAAGAAAAGTGAATATGGTTGCTATGGTTGCAATTATGATGTTTTATAAATCATCATCAAAGGAAATCTGCCGCCGTTTTGCAGAAGATTCCTCAAACCTTTTGGATCGGCTTGTTACTATGGACGAAACATTGTTCCATCACTATGATTCAGAGAGTAAAGAGCAATCCATACAGTGGAAGCATGTTAGTTCTCCACGACCCAAAAAATTCCGTGTTCAAAATTCGGCTGGCAAGATTCTTGCCTCAGTTTTCTGGGACAAAGATGGGATAATTCTGATAGATTATTTGGAACGGGGTAGAACTATCCCGGGAGCATATCATACTGAGTTGTAAGTAAATTACGTAAGAAAACTGTGGAAAAACGCCGCGGAAAACTTGCCAGAGGTGTGCTCTTTTTGCAAGACAACGCTCCTGCTCACAAGTCGTTGATTGCACTGCAAAAAATTGATGAAATTGGTTTTGAATTGGTTGACCACCCGCCCTATTCTCCGAATTTAGCACCGTCAGACTATTATTTGTTCCCAAAACTAAAAAAACATTTGAAAGATTTTCGACAAATTACGAAGCAGTATGTGTCGTTGGGGAGTGGTTTGCAGACCAAAACACAGATTTTTTTAAATGGCTTACAATTACTTTATGAACGTTCTGCTAAATGTATAAGTCTTAAAGATTATGTTGAATAAATAAAATTTGTTTTGTAATATTGTGGCGTTTTATATGGTTGGCTAAGTACTTATCAATACCTCCTCGTATGTAATTAAATATAAGATTTTTTTTAATTTAAGTTGTGCCAGTTCAGTAATCACATTTTGCTACTCATGGCGGTTTTATGACATTACGTGACATGTGAATGCAGTACATCTTTTAAATGTCATTTTTGCTTTGTTAACAAAAAATATATGTGCCAATTTAAGACACCAAATATCTCTTTGAAGATACTTTAAAAAAGCATCTGTACCTTCATTTTGGAAAAAAGGCAAGAACTAGTTCCTAAGTTCTGAAATTCGGTAGAGCACTTTATCCCTGGATAACCATCTTATTTCAGTGGGCAAGTGCAAAATTTCGTGCTGAACTTCCATTCATATGAAAAGTTTGTTAAAAAGGCATGAAGGTCTTGACTTGATGTAATTTACCAATTTTACAACTTGGTCTAGTAGAGATTTTAACGATGCAGGTGATGTTTTTGAAACTAGTGATTTTGTGTGCAAGAACCAGTGATTCAATCGAAAATGCAAGTTCTATTAATAAAAATGGGCAGTATTGAGACTTACCACTTCTAGCGTGGTATTCCTAAAAGACTATCTGTTTACCAGGTTAATTAATTAATGCCAAATCTTATAAGAACTGAACAATATTGTATAAACACAAACAGAATGCTAACATGTCTTTGTAAATATCTTGTTGTTTTCCATTTTCTTAATAATTTTGTGAAGTCCGAGAAATAAATGTTTGTATAGTCAGGACCACTTTGGGAAGGCAGTTCTTGCCCAAGGCATTTTCGTACGGTGTAAGTTAAAATCTATCCAAACGGAAACCTGCAGTTCTCAACAAGTTAATAACTGAAGCGGCCCTATACGTTCTAATTATTTAAAATATTCAATTGCCTTGGGCGACTTTATGAAAGGCATTTCTAGCTAAATTTCAAATGCAATGTTATATATTTCATTATACTTATAAATTTTTTTTATACTTTATACATGTATTATATATATTATATTTGTGTAAGTGTGCAATTAACTAATGTACGTTTAATTAAAGGAATTTATGGATTCAGTTACAAAAAATTAAAAACTGTGTTTTTCGTATAATTCTGAAATAAAAATTCCGATTTTTTAATATAAAAACTATAATCTGTTACTAGAATTTTTCTTTGGAATTGTTATAGTCTGGAATTAATGCGTTTCGTATTAAAACGAATTTTAGTACTACAATATGTATAATTAAATTAATTAAAACAAACAACAAAATGCCTATGAGCTAGGTATGGATTTATAAAGTTTGAGGAACTCGTTTTTATTTCTACCCAATCTTAAAGCAATGTACGTAGCAAAAGATAATCCACTTTTCGTTTCGTATCTTGCCTGCTTGGAGCTGACGTGTATAAATTCTTTGCTAAGACCAGCGTAAAAGCGGTTGTCTTCTTTCAACGCACGGGAACATTTCTTAACGCAAGTGAAGTTTTAAATGCCAAGTACCTTGCAAAACTGCCTTCCCAAAGTGGTCCCGACTATAGTTCTCAGGTTCAAGGTGTTGCTTACAGAAAGATATCATAATTATATCTTGTCTAGTTGTGTTCTGCGGAACACTTGTAACAACTTCGTGGAACACCGGTTAATACTGGACTAAAAGAAAAAGGTAACCTTACATAATCTTTTCTTACTGGCCGTTGCATATACAGTGCACGACACTTAATGTGATCACGTCGGGACTCGAGGAATTTGATAACAATAACCGATTGATAATAATAAACGGTGAGACCGTCTTTCCACTAAAGCAAAATGTTGTTCCACTTTCTAGCGCATCAACGGTCATCTACACGTGCATTCTGTTCACGGACATTAGCGAACCAGAGTTTCATAGCAGATTTCACTTGATTTTTCCTAGTGCTATTTCTTTTAGTGTTTACATTGCTTTTTTCTTTGCCGCGTCTTCTGTTTTAACATGTTTCTTTATCTTAGACTGAACTGGTTGCGAAACGTTTAATTGCGCTGCTGCATTTCGCTGGCTTATTTTCGGCAACTTATCTTCATGTTCTAAACTGTTAATTTTTATTGTAAGCTAAGATCACATATTTTTTACGTCAGCCATTGCAGAGGGTTAGAATAGGAGTGAGTTAGCTGCTATTATCCAGCCTGCAGGCTGTTAACTTACGATACCATGAGGTCCTATACCTACCACTCGTGCTTGCAAATACGTACAAAAAAATACATGCAGTAAAGCTATTGCTCGAGGACGAAAACAATTTAAAGAAAAAATTGATAACATAAACCGACGTCATGATTACTATAAACGATGTTTTTCCTAGATAGTCGTATAAGTTCAACCTGTTCTTCGCGAAAGTGATAACAAAACCTGATTGATAACATTATCCGTAATCCGAATAAGCGGCGTGCACTGTATTTGTTATCCTAGTAATCTTTTATTAGTATTATCACTTGTGAATTGCACTTGAACAACGACACTCATTTAAACACTTTAATTACTTTGAGCTATATGAAATTGAAAATATGCATATACTTAGGATAATAGAGCTTTAAAGCGTTTATTTAAGATAATTTTGTCAAATTTTTCCAATAATGGTAGCAATATTTTTTCATAATTCTTCATCTTCTTCTGATCATCGGCCAATGGCCTGTTAACTACCTACAATGGAGTAGATTCTATGAACCGTTTTTGCACGTATGCCAGACAGGAGGCTAACCTAACCCGTCGAACAGAGAAGAGAAGTTCCACTACACGGTTTACGATTGTCAAAGATGTTCTTATGACAACCGGGACCGACGGTTTTACGTACCCTCCGAAGCACGACCCGCTGCATATGCTACTATATTGGTTCACCTATACAAATACTGACCAGCGCGGATTGTGCTGGGCTACGAATATCGTATGACCGGCGTCCGCAGTGCTCCACTATGCAATCGATTTTTCTTAATGAATTATATAATTTACGAGGGTCCGCTGAAATTAAATATAAAATGGTTTGTAGCATCTCCCATACAGCAAGATAACTTGACCAAGGGAGCTCCATCCATCACACAATAATCTTACTGCTTATTTAACTTTCTCATTTTTCGAAGTCTTTTTCTACCAATAATTCCGAGCGGGATAGATGAAAAACAGACCTAAATCAAGTAAATAAGATGAATCTTATAGAGAAGTCTGCTTAAATACGTTAAGCTTTGTGGAGGAAACGGCACTTGTATGGCCTCCTCTGAGTCTTGGTGGAAAATGATTTATAATTCGTTAATCTAGTTTTTTTTTCGCAAATATGTTTCTGATTATTGTTGGGTCGTTTGGGAAATATGTATTCTATTAGCCGCAGTTCTCTAGCATCCAACCACATCGATACTATTGTTGTGATGGGAGAAAAATTGCGATGTATTCATTGATTGTTGGTTTATTCGATTGCGATACACCCAAAATTCAACTGTGGTTACAAATCGATGTACAAACTTGATTGTATTCTTCTTAAAATGTTCCAGAAAAATTCACATTCGAATTAGTTTTCGATCGTTTGTTAACCAACTTAAGAATAACTTTTCCACACTTGATTCTTCACTTACAATCTAAAATGTATGCTAATCTGAAATGACAACAGCCTTAGCAATTGCATAAACTTTTAATCGGCGATTCTCTAAAACGATTTTGTGAATTTCTTTCACTAATTTATTGTTGCAATTTTGGTGGTTCACTACAAATGTTATCTTTCGGGTGTTTTACATTTACATTCAGTAATTCACTTGGACATAATCGAAAATAAAGAACCAGAGTGTCCGAAGGTATTTTTCATATCGGTATGAAGTTCCGCTTAGTGACAATTTTTTTAAACTATTTAATTACAGCATGATGTTTCATGTTTTACATGTTTAAATAAACACACAAATTTATTCACGTCGTATAAGAGCAACTACTTGACAGAATAACTTCATAGTTTACAGCTGTTCATATGACAAATGAAACAATTCTTGCTCTAATAATTTTAGTATACTTATTCCAGCTGCAGTTTATAGACCAATAACTTTTTTCAAATACTTCCTTCTTTGTGGCATTAACGGTTTTCTCTCCTTTATCGGCGTTTACTTGAAACTTTTATGTTTTTCTCAGCTTAACTTTGTTGCTTTTTGACTTGAATGTTACATGACTTTCATTCCGTTGATTTTTGCGATGATGTTGACTGGAAAATAATCTTTTTAAAATAAGTTTTCAAAAATTATGCTGCAGTATTTCATAAAAAGAGAACAAAAAGTAACAAATTCTAATAAAGAGCTCGTATGGATGTTCCAATTTCCCAATATCAACCAAAGAAATTTCCTAGGCAATTTTGTGTTCCTCCTTGGTTTAGGATTTTTAAAAAGCTTCAACAAAAATCCAGCAATCTAAAATGTTTCAAAAATTAATTAACCTCGCTTTGGCATCTTCTGTAAATCAACATTAATAACTTAAGCAGGAAGCAACACTCAACAAAATCCAGCTTCTGTTAGGGTAACGGACGTTCCACTCCCCACTTTGAATTTGCAAATTCTTATCGGCACCTACAGGTGACCAACCCTGGTTGTTATGGGGTTGTAATTGCTGTTATAAAAGTAAACCGGCCATTCATGAAAGCTCAGTTGCAAATGGTACCGCTGCACTGACAAAATCAAATTTTGAAAATGAAGAGTGCACAAGTTTTTCTTATAATATTCTGGATAATGACGTTTTGTGGTGTAACTTTGACGTGGTCCTCCAGCATCAACAGCATGTTTTCTGCCAGGAATATAATATCAAGAACTGTAAGTATTAAATGGAAATTTATGAAAATTGACAAGAAAACAAGTACTAGGTACTATTGTTTTTTAAAGGTTGGAATAAATCCAGAACTTATCGAAAGCATAGCAAGTGGTGCCCAAATGGCCATGGAGAATTGCAGGAGTATTTTTAAATGGGACAGGTGGAATTGTCCTGAATCTGCATTTTCAAGGTAAGCCGTTTTTATACGATTTTACGATTTTCGACCACTACTTTTACTCCAGATTAATTTTAATTTATCGAAAAATTACATTTGTAAATAATTATTACTCATGTTTATGTCTTATAGCCCCCAAAGTAGGCTACTGATTATTTATTCATACATCAATTTAAAAAGAAAATTACAAAAGTTGTAACAGAGTATGAAATCATTAATTTTTGCTGCGTTTCGACTGGCAATCAACACTTATAACCTAGATAAGCCGCATCAAATTTTCTACTGATTATGATGCTGCGATGAAGAGTTTGAAAGTATTTTGTGAAAGGCATAATATTAATTTCTATAAAACTTCTCGAATGGTTTTAATTTCATTTTATAGTCATATGCTTGATTTATATGATCAACTTTCATTAGTATTAGTTGCTAAATTAGTGAGACCTGAGGCTTTCCTTCTGATGAATACATATTGTATTTACAATTTAACCCACAAACAATTATTCCAAATCTGTTTTATTAGAGAATGGCATCTTCTTTTCTTCATCTTGTAACGTTCTCCTTATAATCTCTTACGATATTTATTTAATTTTTTATTAGTTATAAGTTGTTTTATATAAGATTGGATAATTAATTTAAAATTAAAATTTCCCATACATTTAGAAGTACCGCCTCTATGGCTTTTTTTATATTTTTGTGTGGAATATAATTACTTTCAACTGGTTAGTCACTAACCCTGGACTTTCTGATATTCGTAAAACATGGAATATCCTTTAATAATTAAAATTAGTGTCGTTCAACTTAATTTAAGTTAACAGTTCAATTCCTGAAAGCTTTTGGAATATTATTAGCACTGATGCATTTTCAACTGACGCCTCTAGCCAACAATAAATATTCAACTGTGGACTAAACTTGCACAAACTTTAGATATACAGGGTGTATCAGAAATAGGTACAAATATTTAAACCAGCAATAGATTGGCTCAAGTAGAATTCAATGGTACTATTCATTTGTCAAAAATCATTATGTTTATTTTTTTGAATTAAAAAAATAAAATAAACTTTTGTTTGAGAACTGCTGATGATACATACACGTAGAAAATGCATTTAAGCTGTAGAAGGTTATTACTTAATTGTAAAGTAAATCCAAAGTGTCAAACACGTAAAAACTTATCCGGCTTGTGATAACAACAACAGACTGAATAGAAATTACTGACCTACCTAATAGTGTTGGTTTGTGTGTCTTAGAACTCAAATTTTTGTTATTATCCTGCGGTACACAAACAATTTTTGGTCAAATTTTCAATTATGTATTATTTTCTCATATCTTAAAGGTTCCATTTTTTCTAGTTTGTATATATTGTAATCTACCATCGGATTTAATATTTGTACCTATTTCTGATACACCCTGCAGATGGGCGTTACTATATTATTTTGTAACTTTCATACCGCCTCGGACTTAAAAATAAAACCAAAGAAGTTCCACGCCTAAAGATTACCCTTGCTATTAAACAATTATTATTTACATTCTTACTTACTCTTTAACATGATTAACAGAACTTCTGAAAATTGGTAACTAAATATTTACCTAGAAATTAGGTTCCATAGTTTTTCCGAAGAATGTTTCTCATTGGATGGCGATTTTTTATATAACTATGTTCTAAGACTGTGGTTTTTGAATCTTAGGATTCTTTCTCAATAGATATTTTACACTCTTTACCAATTTTTTTTTCTATTGCGAAATAATTATTTCATATAAAAACTCCTTAACCCACTTAGCTATTTTTGTGTCGTGAAAAGATAAGGAAGTGAGGCCCATAGAGGCATTTAGCACAATTTAAAGTAAATAAATCCCCATCAACAAGGTTTCTTTCTACAACTGTTTTATGGTAATTTTAATAATTCATATGTTCGTTAATATATGTATTTTAACTACTACTATTAATATGGCGTTATCATTTTGGGATTGTGCCAAAATGTGTGGCTGGATGACTCCGTTTACTATAGTAAAAGACAGATATAGCTGCATGTAAAAACTTAAAAATACTAAATGTAAACATCTATGCGAATTCTAATTTGCTAACGGCTTCAATGAAGGCATTGAAATGCCATGGCTGACCAAATTGTTGACCTATAATTAATATTCTTTAATTTAAGTAGCTCCTTACACAAAAGAGGAAAAAATGAAAAAACCTATACTTAAATTTTTGTTGCATATGTTTGAAACACGGCTGTCCAGTACACTATATTTAAAAACAATTGTATAAAATATACTATGTAGAAGAAGCGGAAGTTTCTTTTTTCGTTTATGCATATTAGCCGTTATGTCTTTTTAATCAAAATTAAACTCTATGAGATTGTCAAAAAATTTACTACATTTGTCAAGAGAAGTTACTATTTTCGACATAACTGAAGTTGTTATATTACTCCCTAAACTTTAGATAACTTGGTATTATACAGTGTTAGTATTTTTGGAATCGTTTATTCTGAAAATGACATACATTTGATTATGCCAACATCATAATTATACCTTCACTCAACGATAAACCTAACAAGCTCACTAGCATGACATGAATAGGCAACACGTTTACCATGCAGCTTTTAGTATCAACAAGCTTTATTTTTATCCTTGCAATTGAAATCCCACATTTATTAATTGAACTTGCTTATTTTAGATCGCAATTCGCCAACGAAAATTCATGTTCTCTTTTGTGGGGACATTTTCATAGTTGTTTTTGTATATTATTCTATAGCACAGTTAAATAAGTAGTAAAATTAAGACATCTGCTGAAATACTCTCATTAAGCTGGATTTTTGCACACACATTTATTTAGGCAATATATATATACGTATCGTGCAAAAGTCTCCATGGCTATCATGCCGGCTTTTCATACTTTTCCAAAGTCAAAGGTCACGAAAATAGTTTTTTCGCGGATATCTCGCCAGCTATTTCCCTATTATTGTTATATGAAAAATTGCGGATTGGACAGTTCCATACAAAAAAGGTGATACAATTTTTTTACACATGAGCAGCTGTTTTCACGTTATACAGCCCACAAAGGATCAGATGCATAGAATAAAGCAACAACAGCGATGCATTCGTTTCCACACACCGTCGAGGTAGAATGTAGGTAGTAACTAATTTATGTTTATAAAATTATGATTCTTCCCCATGATCGTCTTCAATCTTCGGCACTTTATTATTTTTGTCTTCGTCAGTATTACTTTCTTTCTCTGATGTATTCGATATTAAATTATCGATAGGGCTTGTGTAATCTACGCTGGTCTGATTTCCATCGCTTCCACCCACAGCTGCAGCCGCTCCACAGCGTCTATACCGTGTCTACTCCCAGCTACAAACTTGCTTAAGCAATTAGTTTAATCCTAAACAGTGAGAATGGTAATTCATAACAATCTCTTGCAACTCACAATGATGATATTACCACCTGCACCGAGCGTGCCTACTCCTCAATACATTTTTGTAATTGTACCACAGGTTGTGGCGCAAATTGTGAGTGCATAGAGGTGGGATTACCATGCTCCGTAGTTTGTAGTTGTTGTCGTGGGCAATCATGCCTTAATCCTATTCTTGATGTTAACTTTTCTGCTGATATTGACAGAAGAATCAGGCTACGATGGTGTAAACCCCATTGATGATTTAACACCGAATACATCCGAGAAAGAAAGTGATACTGAAGAAGACGAAAAGAAAAAAGTGCCAGAGGTTGAAGACGATGGCGAGAAGAATCATAATTTTATCAACCGTGTAAAAAAACACGCCTTACATTTTACTTCGAAGGTGGTGTAGAAACGAATGCATCACTGTTATTGCTTCATTTTATATAGTTGACACTTTGTGCGCTATACAGGGTGTACCTAAATTGCCTTAAAAGCTTCAGGTAAATTTTTTCCTTTAAGAATTCTTAAGACAAAACTGCAAGAAAAAATTTGCTCCGCAGCTTAGTTTTCTTGTACGATGGTGTTAAAGTTCATACCTTTAGTGCAGAATTTTAGCCAAATGGTTATAAGAAATTAAATAAAGCATGTATTTGCTTAATGAGGAAACTTAAATTAATTCAAAGCCGCTAATTAACATTGAATTAGCAATTTAGTTCTTTGTTTGGAAGTACTGTTAAAAATCATACAAGTAAAGTACAATTTAAGAACAATGCAGGTGCATGGGTACTGTGATAACAATTTCGAACATCTGTTGTTTGCGTTTTGACACGTGTGTCAGTAAAACAATTTTGAATTGACATTACGAATTCTGCATTAAATTCGCTTTTAATTCGTGTTATTGAGTTCACTTGTCTCTTGACTATCATTATGGCGTATGCTATAAACGAGTACGTGGATATGATTTGGATTCTTGCGGAATGTGAGGGAAACTACAATTAGGCTGTTAGGGTTTACGCTCAGCGTTTTCCTAATAGAAGACATCCAAGCCACGTAGTAAGTCGAGCTGCAACAGTGTTGCCAAGTTTCAGATTCTTTAACTGGTTCGTATGAGGAAACTAAGCGCGATAGGAAGTTCCTGTTTGCAATTTTGAGGTCTACGTTGGTTGTAGAAAAAGTTTACCTGAAGCTTTTAAGGCAATTTAGCGACACCTTGTATAATGTGAAAACGGTTGCTTGTATGTAAATAATGTATACATCCTTTTTAGTTGAGAATTGTCCAATCTACAATTTTAACAACAATAAGTTGTCGTCAGGCCAGTAGAAGCGTGATATCTGCGAAAAAAAAACAATTTTTGTGACCTTTAATCTTGAAAAGTATGAGAAGCCGGTTTGATAACGATGGAGACTTTTGCACGGTACGTACAATCCCTAAATAAAGGTGTGTGCAAAAATTCAGTTTGATTCCTTATTTTACTGAACTACTGGTGTAGTATTTCGTTTCCAACATAAATAAAAATGTTTGTTTTAAAACAAATATTATCTACCAGTTATAGTCTATAGAAAACATAAGTAACTATATTTCCCTTTCAAAAAATGTATTTAATATTATCTTTGTATATTATTTTGTTGGGAAAAAAATAGCAATACGTAAAATAATTACAAAAAAAAACTCCATACAATTTAAAAAGAAACATCAGATATTATTTTTAGGGCAACATTTTAGTTATAGCTTTTAATTCTATTTATAAGGTATTCTGCGATCCAGGAAACATAATTACGAGTTTTATTTATTCAACTCTCCTTTAAGACTTATACAATCGGCAGAACGTTCATAAAGTAATTCTGAGGAATTTAACTAAAAATCTTTGTCTTGGTCTGCAAACCACTCCTCAACGGCACATATTGCTTCGTCATTTGTCCAAAATGTTTTACCTTTCAAATGTTTTTTAAGTTTTGGGAACACGTCAAATGTTTTTTAAGTTTTGGGAACACGTAATAGTCTGACGGTGCTAAATCTGGAGAATAGGGCGGGTGGTCAACCAATTCAAAACCAATTTCAATTTTTTGCAGTGCAATCAACGACTTGTGAGCAGGAGCGTCGTCTTGCAAAAAGAGCACAACTCTGGCAAGTTTTCCGCGGCGTTTTTCCACAATTTCCTTACGTAATTTAGTTAGAAACTCAGTATAATATGATCCCGTGATAGTTCTACCCCGTTCCAAATAATCTATCAGAATTAGCCCATCTTTGTCCTAGAAAACTGAAGCAAGAATCTTGCCAGCCGATTTTTGAACACGGAATTTTTTGGGTCGTGGAAAACCAACATGCTTCCACTGTTTGAATTGCTCTTTAGTCTCCGGGTCATAGTGATCGATCCACGTTTCGTCCATAGTACAAACCGATCCAAAAAGTTTGAGGAATCTTCTGCAAAACGGCGGCAGATTGCCTTTGACGCTGTCAATCGAACGCGCTTCTAATCAACGTTCAAGCATCTTGGAATCCATTTGGCCGAAATCTTTCTCATACCCAAATCATTTCATAGGAAATGTGCTGTGCTTCTGCAATATTCTTAATCTAAATACGTCGATTTCTAAAATCATATCATGGACAGAATCAATGTTTTCCGGAAAAGTCACAGAAATTGGTCTTCCAGGGCGGTGCTCATCTTTCACATCTGATCTTCCTCTTTTATATTCCGCAACCTAGTTTTTAATAGTGGCGTATAAAGGACACTGATTTCTATCATGTCAGCAAAAACACCTTTGCCCGATAACCCTTTCAAAAATAAATACTTAATAACTGACCGAAACTCGATTTTTTCAAATACTATCTTTTTCTCAGACATGCTGTTTTCAAAAATTCGCAGTTTGATCGCCGTTCAACTTATGGATGTCAAACTTTGACAACTTATTTATACAACATCATAGTTGTAACCATAGCAACCATATTCACTTTTCTTTACTAGAAACTTTCCAGGCTAACTAGATATATCAATACCCCCTCGCATCTGCTTGAATAACTGGTGAGTTCATGCTGCAAAACATACGCATTAAAAAACATTCTACTTCAATTTGTGTATAGCGTAAATTTAACGATTAAGAAATTAAGCAATACATTTTTACAATTTTGCTTAAAGTCTGAAAGACAGAAGTTCACGAAAAAATATTAACTAAAAAAGAAATCGGAAAAAATAACCACACAAAAACATCCTCACAAACATATCTACAGAAAGCTTTTCAAGTTGTATGTCTGTCAATCCAATATACACACTCAATGTTCTGGTGCTGTATATGTAGATATAACTATAATATTATCAAAAACATTACGAATTAAAATAATTAGAGTAAAACATGATACTATGTAATGTGACAGATAGCAGGATTATTAAAATTTATTAGTAGCCTTGGACATACATTTCGCTATGCAGATAATTTTAAATAATTTCAGTTTCGATTTTACATTTTGATTGTAGACTCAGGGGCCACCAAACTTTTTGATACATGGGCAGGTTTGAAATTTTAAAATGTGTGGCGAGCCGGAGTAAATTCTTATTGAAAATCCTATTAGATTATAAATGCAAAGAAACAGATACCGTTCAAATCAAATTTCTAATATGGATTGTAGAGTTCTAACAATAGTAGTACAACAAAGTCATTGTTAGCTGAAAATAATCAAAAGTCACAAAAAGATTGCAGTAACTTCAAGATCAGTTCAAGAATAACTGCGGGCCGGACATAAATCTCTCGCGGGCCGTATGTTGGGGACCGCTGGATAAGTAAATAGGAAATTAATATAATAATTGGTGTTTATGTCTCATAATCACAAAGCATCCTTTATAAAATGAATATCATGATGATAACGAAAATTCAATTGCAATTTTATATTTTGAATATTATCAATTTTTTTTTCTCTAAGTATTTATCCATAGATATTTTTTCCTAATAGCAAACGAGACCGACAAAAAAATGTCAAAACAAAATTCTAATATAATTAGTTAGTAGTTGTTTTTGCTGTTTGTAAACGGTAACGAATCAACAACCTTTTATTTCTCTTTTTCGCGTAGACCTTCATATATTTTCAACAATAACCTTTGTACAGGTTATTTCGAAAAAATATGAACACGTAGATATTCATTATTTTTGAATTCACACTACTAGAGCATAAAAGCAATGTTACGTATAAACTTAATATGACAGAATATGAGTATGCTTACAGGCAGTTCGTATCCTTCCCGGTATAACTAGAAGCGATCAATTTTTGATTTTTAAACGGATAGCTTATTGTGGTCATGTTTTTATTGCTATATGGTTCAGCAAAAAAAAACTATTCGGTTTGTATGGAGGAGCTTTGAGAGCTTCAGCGCAGCCGCATTTTTTACCTTATTATATTTTAATAAACCTATACATTTTATATTGATCAAATTTGGCCGTTTCGGAGATACTGACAACTTTGTGCACACACGCGCCCGCGCCCACGCGTATGATGATGATGATTTGAAAGAGCGAGATCTAAGACGCGGTTTTCCAAGCATCTCTATACACTTAAGTCACATTTGGCCCATTGTACACCCTGACTACACCTTCAAATCTTGGTAGACGTCCAAAACTAATATTTCCCCTTTCGACATCGTTTCTCAAACTACCTGTCGGAAATGGATCTACAAGTTCTTAGAATATCCACTAATAGCTTTAAATTAGAATTTTATGGGAAATTGTTGAAATTACTGCTAATATAACTTGTTTTAGCAACTATTGCTTGTAATATCTATTAATTTATTGTAACATTGTCCGTACAATGGTAATGCTCTATACCATATGAAGAAGTATGACCTGCAAGGCGGAAGGTCGACATTTCCATATCCTTGCACTCACACCCAGTTATGCCAAAATTAGGGACCGCGATGGTCGAGTGCGAGAACGCATTGGCCACTCGAGGTCACAGTAAATGCAGTTGCTCCGTTGGGGCGATCGAATCCCGACTGGGGCGACCGCATTTGCTTAGTTAAGTTTAGGGTGCATGTTGCATGAATGTTTAGTGTGTAAGGGACGCCGGCACCTCCCTGAAGTAATGCGAAAGCGGTTCCGGGGGGGGGGG
>JABXWE010027225.1:0-24024 GCA_014611495.1 Limonius californicus | reverse complement strand
ATTCACCCCTTGTTTATTCCACGCACTAACCTCTTTCCTAAAAATTAAGCACATAAAACAAAACAGTTTATTTGTTATTGAACATCCGCACATCCAATCGTATTTTTCATAGATATTCTTGTTGAATTTTCTATTGTACGTTCGGGTTTCACTTGTCGAACTGTAGTTTATCTGAAGATCAGGAATAGGCCTTCCTTTCTTCTTAATTAAAAATTTGATACCATCGTTAAAATAATGAAATTAAAATAATGCACTGAATTACATGCGAATTTCTTTCTGTGTTTATCTTGGTGGTTGGGTGGGCACGTGCCCTTGTGCCCTTTCGTACAAGCCGCCACTGCATTTTAATAATAATATTAGGCAATTTCAACAAGTATTAATACTTGTTGAAATTGCCTAATATTAGTATTAAAATACAACTGAAATATCGTTTGCGTCGCTATATAATTTAAGTACTGTTCGAGTGAATTTGTAATTCATCATCATCATTATCATCATCCGACATGAAGCTGACTCGAGGGTCACTCCTGGATTACGCCAGGCTCACCCCATGCCAGTAGGCGGAAAGAAATTTATGGGATAGGGTGGGATCGGGTGGGGTGTTGCACCGCGTTAGCATGCCTGCAATGTATACCGCAAGGCATCGCTGCTGCAATACCGGGTAGTTAGTAAGTTACGCATCAATGGGATTTTGAGTACGTAACCGGGACCGTTATGCGATTATGCATTTGACCCTAATAAACTTTGGTATCAAAGTTTCACATTGTTCGCATCTCTTATCTATCTAGTGCTCTAAGGTAACAGATTCCACCTATCTTAGTTTCCTAATAACTAATAACTTAATATTAACTCCAAATCATACTATTTCCACTTAATTTTAATGTCGACTCTCGATTCTTCTTCCTTCTTTTTCCTCCTTCCCCTCTGCAGTTGTCGGCTAGGAGTCCATCGTTTCTTCCCACTGGTACTTGTTTCGTTCCTTCTCCTTTGTTTTCCTCTTACTCAACCTCTTACTGCTTCTTCTTCTTCGTTATGCTGTTCTTCTTCAGTAGATTCTTGATCGGATTCTTCAATCAGTGCGTATACTCTTCTTACCTCTCTTTGGATATCCTCTGTTTTTAGTGCCCAGTCCTCCCATGTCTCTTTAGATACGCCGGTGTTTTGGATGTCCCTCGCCAATGATGTATTCCACGTGTGGCATGGTCTTCCTATCTTTTTTTCTTCTGTTAGCATGGCATAAGCTTGCTGTAGAGAATGGTTGGCAGGTCGTCTTAGCCAGATTTCTTACATTTTCCTCCCATTGCAATTGGAAATTTTGTAGATCTTCTCTGATGTACGACACGATTTTTTTCTTAGGTTGAAAGCTTCCTGTTTGAGCTTTTCCCGCGGTGCTGTGTCCCCAGTGTTTTGATCTGCTATCCAGGTGAATAAACAGTTTCCATCTCCTGGAATTTTCCGCACCGTCAGTTTGTGTCTGTCCGTAAATACTGTTTCCTGTTCCATGTTTCCTGCTTTTGATATTTGCCGTGGGTTTGCTGTTGTGTAGTCTTCCGTGTGTATCTTCCTACCTTCTAATATTACTGGTTCTGCTTGACCGCACCCCGAAATGTTAAATATCGGACCTACCTAATTTGCGGTCTTCTGAATTAAATTAAAATTAATATAAAATAAAATAAAATAATTTAAAATACGATTAAATAAATAAAATTAGATTAAATGAGATTAACGTTTACAATTTATTTATTACGTTAAGAGGTTACAATTGCCTACCACAGTGCGAATTTATGAACACTATCTGATTCACAATGAATTGCAGTGGGTTTACACGCAATGAAAATCCAAAATCAAATTTTACTTAATTACATGATTCCAAAATCGACGGATTTAATACTTTCTGCTTATTAACTACACAACACTGCGAATTGTTAGCCACTGTCTGATTCACAGTGAAATACAGTAGAAAATTTTACTATCTTGCATGCCTTCAAAATCGACTTATTTATTAAACGTACCCCTTACTTTTCTTGGGAATTTTGGCCCTAGTCGGATAGTATTATCCTCGATTGAAATTTATGGTCTTATTCCAAGAATTCGCTTTTTAATTGTGACGGCTTCTGCGGTCTACCCCTGTTCTATTTCCAAGAACCGTCCCTGAAGCCTATCCTCTTGTACTAAACATGTACTTGTTACAAGGTCCCCCGTTTTGATTTCCCAGTCCTGCTTATCCACCTATGTGTTCCTACCCCGTGCTTATATATATTAGATCCGTCTGGACTACAATACTAGGCTACTACTACTACACTACTTGATCACTTAGCTTTTCTCTACTTCTCTCCCTCGTGCTTGCTGTTTTCCGCTGTTTTCTTGTTGACCGCTAACCTTTCACCTTTGATCGGTCAGCCGATAGAGCATGTGGACGCTGGTTGGCTTGATTGTTTATACACCCTCACTTCACTCACTTGGTAATTTCCACACAGAAATAAATCTTAAGCGATTTTGCCCGAGAAAGCCCAAAAGCACGTCCGTTCCTTCGCTCGTCGCAAACGGAACTCCAGTATTCGAATGAATTTGTAATTCGAGAAAATATTAAAAGATAAACTACAAAGTAACATATTTGACTTGTTTTGTATGATGGGGTCGCATGTGCAGCTGAGTTAGCAGAATAAGTTCTTATAATGTCGAACCGGGCAGGCTTAAGTACGATTATTTATTTCTACTTCTCCATACGTAAATTCTAAAATATTGATTGTAGATTTTTTAAAATGATTATTATTCAATTAAATATATTATTGTCATAAACTAGATAAATAAATAAAATAATTTCAGCAATTTATGTAACTATTTAAAAATATCAAATAAACCAAATTTTTTGATCTTAAATACGATCATTTGTAATCTGTCTTTTCATATTAGCTTTCTGTTTACAAAATTGATTGGCTAAATTGGTCGTCCTGATAACGCGTATGAACGTATAAACTTTCAATCAGTTATAATAAAATAATTAGAAATATCGTTAATATTTAATAACTTATAATATAACACGGAAAACCATATAACGGCATTTACAATCAGGTTAATCTTGCAATGTAACGAAATTTAAATAAACATAAAACAGAATCCAGTCGAAAACCGAAAAAACAATTTGAGATAAAAGCGGGAGTGCCAAAGGGCAAAGGCAGGATGCAAGACATTTCTCGCATTGCCGAATGGATATCTCGATTATTGAAATCATTCGATTATGCCCATCAGTATTACTACTGCCAGTGGAGGGGAAGACAATAATGTGGCTGAAGATGGTGCTGCTAATATGTCATCATCACAAATGCCGATTGTAAATGTTGTGCATAACATGGTGGCGTACGTAATTTTCTACAAATGCGTAACATTTTGAACAGCCTGGCTAATACAGAAATGTATTTGAATGTCATTTACGTAACTTTGCCTTATAAACAGTCTAAAATAAGCCACCATTTTAAGCAATCTGATGAACAATAATAATTTTCCCACTTACATATATGTAAGTAAATTTATTGTTCAGTTTTATTCAACATTTTCAATATACAATACATCTTCGGTTTGTATGAAATTTTTAAATTTTTTTGCTTTGTTGGATATAACGTTTTCGGCTATAATGAACCGTTTTTGGCGGCCAGTTCATTATAACCGGACACTAATGTATATAACTATAATTTCGGCTCATTTACACCTTGAAGTTCTGTATTGACAAAACCAAAAAACCCCAAGAAGGGCTACAAAATAAAAATATACGTAGTCACGAAAAATATCGTTGGATCAGAATTTACCAGAAAGCCTTTGTCACAATCTTTCAAACTGAAGTAGTAATGACAGGAATCAGTTTTACAAGTAGTTTTTTTTTACTATAGCGCATAGATAAAAATTTTAAACTGTTTCAGATTACAAAATACGTTTTAATTGTCCGATTATTATGCAAGAAAGTTCACTACGTATACTAACTACTCTGTGTTAAAAACCTCTAAATTTGAACTTTTAAGTTGCTGTAAAAACACTCGTCGGAAAACAAGCTTAGATTGAATATTTGATACATGCACTCGAGCAGGTTTTTTTCCTGCAAGAACAGTTATCAATACTTTACTCCGATTGCTAATAGGTATATTAGACCTGCAAAAAGCTATAGGTGTATCTACCTACCTATATGATACAAGAAACGACAGTACCATTGATATCAAACTATAATTTTACTCTACGCTGTTGGCTGTACGTCTGTTGTTGATCAAAGTATGCCTTGCTGAACCGAAAAGCGACGTGAAGAAAATAACATTTAGAAATGAACTAGTTGTACAACCGGTTCGGCACCGGTTTAAAAAAATATAAAACATGTTATATGTCAATGTCTGATGGAAGGAAACTGAATCAATACGCCGTGGTTTGCAGAATAAAAATCCAAGTAGCAAGTCCTTTCGAAAATGATGCCGATGATTAGCGGTATATGGTCTATCCTTCAAACATTGCCCACGATCATTGCCCACAAAATAAATACATAAATTTGCATTTAACTGTTCTGCACCTGCTATATTTAATCTTTTGCTTTATGTTGCATAATATCTCGCATATCTCATAAATGTCATCGTAACTTAAACAGTCGGATTTTTATATTCCGTAATTTGCTTAATTTACTGGACGTAATTATATAAGATTACTATGTAATTTAACAACTTTCTTCGTGTGCTCGTCTGCTAAATGTTTAATTAACTTGGCTTTATAAGAACATGCGCACGCTTCTCCTTAAAAGACCAACAAAAACTGTGTAGGTAACTTATTAAACCCTTACATCTATAAACATGAGCAAGTAGCCATCATTCAATGTAATTAAAAAATATCTTCGGGAAGAAACGCGCAATTAAATTAAGGCCACGAGCCACGAAATTAAACCCGGAAAAGTCTTATAAAACTAGTCTATGCACTCTGCTAGGATCAGCTCGAAAAAGTTATGTACAGGGTGGCCTATTTTAATTTCATTTTAAGACACCATTTTAAAATGAGAACGAATTATATGGTATAGGAGTATACAGAAATGGAAATGCTATATAGCTATATACACATCCTGTAGAAAAAAAACTTGCTATATAGAAATAATAAACGGTATATACAATGCGGTCGTACAATATCCTCCCCCCCCCCCTACTAACTTTTGAACGACTTGATATTTATTCACAAAATTTTGTGGCTTTAATGGGAAGCTAAATACTACTTTTTAGTACATATTTAAATTATTTTATAACTTTGAATATGGCGGCTAGGCGCCGGGGAGGCTTCTAGACATGCTGATAGCAAACTTAGCAGAGGCAGGATTAGAAATAAACATCAGCAAATGCGAAGTGATAATAAGATCCCCAGACAAAGAAAGAAGTAGAGGAGCAGCAGCTAACACACTAAAAATAGGGAGTCGGGATCTAAAAAAAAAACACGCAAACTCAAGTACTTAAGGGTTTATCTCCCAGACTCATTAGTAAGACCGGATACAGTAAACCAGAGAATATCTGAAGCACACCGAGCCACACATATGATTCTTTCTCTCCTCCAACAACACAAACTACCAAACGGAATAAAGAAGATAATATACAACTCCATTATAGCCACAACTGCTCTATACGGATTGAAAACCACCGCAATCACGAAAGCCAACAGAATGGCACTCCGAAGGATGGAAAAGAAAATACTCAAACTATTTCAACTAACCACAGGGGAAGAAAACATTTCGACGGCACAAGAAATTCTAGAAGGGAAAACAATAACGAAACGGTTAACCACATCAAGAATCAAATACTGGGCACATATCCTAAGAAGACCTGCCAACCATCCTCTACAAAAAGCGTATGCCATGCAAACAGAAGAAAAGAAGATCGAAAGACCATGCTACACGTGGAATACATCACTGGAGAGGGACATCTAAAACACCGGCATACCTAAACAGACATGGGAGGAATGGGCACGAAGAAAAGAGGATATACGAAGAGAGGCAAGAAGAATGTACGCACTAATGGAAGAATCCGATCAACAATCGACTGAAAAAGAACAGTCTAACGGAGAAGAAGAAGAAGAGAGTGAGGGGAAAACAAAGGAGAAGAAACGAAACATGCACCAGTGGGAAAAAAACGATGGATATCTAACGGTCAACTGCAGAGGGGATAGTTAGGGAAAAGAAGAAAGAACAATCCCGATTCGAACCTCCAACGCAGTGGTAAAATAGTTGTAATTAGTGTGGTAAATATTAAGTCGTTAATTAGTCATTAGGAAACTAAGATAGGGGCAGATTGTTACCTTAAGACACTAGATAGATAAGAAATACGAACAATGTAAAACTTGATACCAAACCTAGTAGATTCAAAGGCATAATCGCATAACGGACAGTTGAAAAAGTGTGGGAGTAAATACTAAGTACTTTAATAGTTATTAGGAAACTAAGATAGGTTTTTTTCTGTAACCTTAGAACAATAGATAGATGTGAAATAAGAACAATGTGAAACTATAATACCAAAGTTATTAGGCTAAAATACATAATCGCATAACTGTCTCGGATACGTACTCAAAATCCCCATTGATGCGTAGCGTACTAACTACCCGGTGTTGCAGCAGCGGTGTCTTGCGGTATGTATTACAGACAAGCTAACGTTGTGCAATACTCCATCCGATCCCACCCTATCCATTAAATCCCTACCCACCTACTGGCATGGGGCGGGCCTGGCGTAATCCAGGATTGACCCTCGAGTCAGCTCCATGTCAGATGATGATGATGAAGCCAATCGAAACTTTCACGAAGCCGAAAGAATATTTAATGAACGTTTTCCCGACCGTCCTATTTCGAGGACGTATTTTAGAGGACTTGTGCACAAATTTATTACCACTGAAAGTGTGCAAAACAGGAAAAACCCTGAACGACCCGCAATTTTACACCAATTGATTGAAGATGATCCGGATAGACGCCTTGAATTTTGTGAAGTCATGACCCAAACCATTGCAAGAAACTTATACTATCTTCGCAATATCTGTTTTAGTGACGAATGCACATTTTTTAATGGATTTGTTAACAGACAAAATGTAAAATATTGGTGCGATGAAAATCCCCATATTTTCGGGGGGGGGGGGGTTGCACCCAATTTCAGCAAAAATTTAACGTGTGGATAGGAATACTTGGCCACCATATCGTAGGTCCCTTATTTATCGACAAAAACCTTACTGGGGAATTGTACTTAAACATGCTGGAAAACCTCATCGATCCATTAATAGTTGAAAATAATCCAAACGAGTTTGACGTGGATATCATATTCCAGCACGATGGCGCTCCTCCGCCTTTTAGCAGACAAGTTCGCAATTATCTCGATGCAACGTATCCTCGACGATGGATTGGTCGTCGTGGTCCAACACAATGGCCTCCGCGATCCTCTGACCTGACCCGTTGAACTTTTTTTGTGGGGGTAGCTTAAATCGAAAGGTTTTCAAACAGAACTCGATTTCCTTTTGGATTTACGACGTAAAGTAACAGAGGCTCGTGCAAATATCGGAGTTGAAACTTTCCAGAAAGTCCGGGAAGAGATATTAAATAGGTTTTTCTATTGCCAAGAAGTTCAAGGAACGCGCTTTGAACATTCATTAACATATCATTACTATTCAGTTTTTGTTGTATAAAATAAGTTTTGCTGTGTTTTAGAATCTTCTTCTTCTTCTTCATTCTTCAATGGTGATCATTTCGAAAGCATATACCTTTTTTGCTTTAATTCTTAGTTTTTTCACAAACTTGTTATCTTCAATTATCTGTGATTTTTTTCTGGATGAATATTTTTTTATGAAACTCAAGGATCAGACGCAGAATTAAAATATCTTACAAATGAGGTGTCACTCGACCCGAATTACCATTTATAAAATAGTTCAAGATGGCGCCTAGCCGCCATTTTGAAAGTTATAAAATTTAAATATGGGCTAACAAGTAGTATTTAGCTTCCCATTAAAGCACACAAAATTTTGTGAAGAAATATCAAGTCGTTCAAAAGTTAGTAGGGGGGAGGACATTTTACGACCGCACTGTATAATAAATGTTATTGTCTCTATATAAAGTTTATTATTCCTATAGAGGGAGTTTAAAAAATACGTTCGGAAATTTTACCCACTTAGATAGATAGATCTCATCAATACAAACAAGAGTAATAAACATGGGTTCGAAAATCAACCGTTTTCGAGATATAGAGTTTTTTAAAGAAAATAAATATTGCTTGTTATTTCAATAAGTCCCCATCCATTAACACAAATAGTCATGTAAATAAAACATTTGAATCAAAAATAATTCAAGTAAATGTTCTACATGTCCTCCTTCCATTTGTACACATCCTTCGCATCTCCGTAAAAATGAACGTCGCATTCTCTTGCGGATTCATACGAACAGTCTGGCAGGCATGTTCTATTCGTTCTCGCAATTCGTGTAAATTATTACGTAACATTCTCCAAATTAGGGAAACATTAATATTTGTTTTGGGAGAAAGTCTTCTAATACTGGTACCTGGATTTTCTTCAATCCTCCTTAAAATGTTAAGTTCCGCTTTATGAATAGAAACTGATCTAGGCAGACCACCACCACCGTTTCTTGATTTAAATGCTCCAATTTCGGATAAACGATGATGCCAATTTGTAAAAAAATTGTTACACGGAAGTGCCCGGTTCGGAAATGCTTCGGCATACAAGCGACGTGCCACATAAGAATTACCACTGACCTTACCATACATTAAATGCATATCTGCCGTTTCTGGGTTGGTATACATATTCCAACAACAACAATAACAATATTGACACTTGCAAAAACTCAAACAAATGTTTTATCCACTTCCATAGCAGACGTGATAAATACGATTCTGCACTCCTACTCTGCGTAAATAATTTGGCTGTATCTTGAAAACGGTTCGAACCCATGTTTATTACGACTTTTTTGTTTGTACTGATGAGATCTATAAGTGGGTAGTATCCGAACGTATTTTTTAAACACCCTATATAGGAATAATAAACTCTATACAGCAATAATAAATGCTGCATAGAACTAGTAAACGGTATATACGAATAATAAACGCTATATGTTACAAATGTTATATATAGGAATAATTAGCGCTATACAGGGCGTGTACAAATTAGCGAAGAAGTTACACGCGGTGATGTTCTTGGTCAAGTCGAAAATCCTAATACTAAAATGTTGTACCATGCGTCCTGCGTCCCACGAGGTCCCCAAAGTTTGAATATGTTGATAGAAAAAGGTGCAATTTAGAAAAAAGAATTGTGAATTTTTTTTCCGTAGATGTGGTCTTTCAGTCTCAAAATATTGTTTTTAACATTTCTTATTAAATTAATTTCATAAAAAATACATTTTGCAACATTGTAAAACAATAAATACCCGACAATTAGCTGCAACATGACAGAATTTACCGGGGTCTTCGCCCATTTATGGCTCTTTGGAGTAAATTATTGCAAGTTTGATTACAGAATCGGTTTTGGCATCAAACCATTATTCAATGTCCACACTTCGTAATTCTGGCGCAAACGGTTCACTCGTTATTCCAGGAAAACCATTCTCGGTGATGCCCCTTTCCTCTCAGGAAGCATTTCTTAACCCATATTCATAGGAAGTTTTTTGTTTATGAATCACCGCCTGAATTTTTTTGGCATTTTTTAAAAACACCCAGTATAATGATGGAAATCATAATAATAAAAAAAACATTTACTTTTCAATTCTTTTCTCTATAGGGGAGTTTAATCAAAACCACTTTTTTTTTCTTCATACTACCGTCCCCCCCAAACCGCTTTCGCATTACTTCAAGGGGGTGCGGGCGTCCCTTACATATTAGCCATTCATGCAACATGCACCCTAAACTTAACTAAATGAAATACAGTCGCCTCAGTCGGGGTTCGACCACGCGGCCGATCGGACCGCATTTCACAGTGACCTCGACTGACAGCGCGTATTCGCACTGCCCCATCGAGGTGCTTAATCAAAACGACTGTAAATACGTTTCTTAAAAACTCACGTTGCTGTTCATGTCTAGATTTATTAAAAACAAAGTACTTAATTTATTCATCTTTCATGTTAATACATTTATACTTTTATAGAATAATATTTGCCGAATTACATACCATACAATACATAAAAATAATGAATATAGAAATACAAAAGTTTTCTGCCGATATAAGTTTTCTAAGTACTAACTTTTCAATTTTCCTTCTTATTCATATTTTCTTAATACTTCAAAATTATCTGAATTGTTAACAAGGTTGTACTTCTAATAATAAATATTTGGATTAGTTACCTAAATTATTTTATTATCTAACGTCTAATGACGTTTTTGAATTTGAACTCTGAATTTTTGTATATTTATAAAATTATTTTGTAAGCAAGTGCATATTCAATTATACAAACGTAAAATTAAATCCAATGTTATTATACCTTTTGCATTATTTTGTACTATAATTTAGTCCAGCATATTCTCAAAGTGGAAGAAATATTTTTATACAAAATAGGAACGCAGAGATGCCCGTATCATCTAAGCGCCATTAACTGTATTCCTCGATCATGCAATCTCGTTAGCCGACTACTATACTCACTACTGTTCGTCAGGGAAGGCCCAAGAAGCTCCCAGGCAAATAGTTAAATTGCGCCCTTAAGCAATAAAAAGACATAAGTCTCTACCGTACATCTGGCAGTGTCTGCTTAGGTCTCGCTGTAGAATAGGCTGATGCACAAGTACTTAACGCTTGCACGGCGCTCCCATAGTCTAGGTCCTTGTACTGATAATTGAAAAAGCATTATTTTTTAGATTCGATGTCTCTGAGTAACATAATAATTAGCATGAACAGTATTAGTATATATATATATATTGTAATTTTACTAGCATTTGCATTTTTACATGACAAAGTGACGGCATATAGACTAGACATCCTTTAGAAATGATAGGGGTATTTGTGAATATCGATGTTTTTGCGGCCTGGGGGGGGTTGGTTTGGCTCCCCCCGTCCTTCAGTGCTCCAGGCTAGTGTGGCATGTATCTTAGGCCAGTAAAATTATAATTCATCAGTAATCCAGTTATGGATTGTAATTTTACCACTCCTAGAAAGTACCACCCCGAGGCGGTGCCTGAGTTGCCTAAGTAGTAGCGACACCCCTGGAGCACATGCTTATTTTCTTCAATGTTGGTCAAGTTCACGGTAGAAACTCGTTGGCAGACTTGTTCCTTGTTCTTCTAAAAAAAGTTGAACGTCCAACTGTTGCTTGATGTATAATCCCTCGGAAATTTAAAACTTCGTTGCCGTTCTATCTTTGTACAGGTAAGTAACATGCTTTGCAATACCTCTGCACAGTTTGTTTATTGATTGGAATGCTCCATAAAGTTGTTTGGTGAATAAATTGTAGCATTTGGTAAACATAACCTCCATTTGATAAAACCAAAGAATGTAAATATTATTAATTTTGTATTAGATTAAATTATAATATATAATATAAAATATTTTGTTATTATGAAGAGGTTTCCATTGTCAATTCATTACAAATGTTTAAGAATTATTTCAGTTGGTGTAAATATAAAAAGTACTAAATTTTTCGTTTAATCGTAGAAATGTTGACGTTACGGAGTACCTCAAACGAAGCGTAGGACAAAAGACATCGAAAAACAAATGCAAGGTGCTGACGCTTCATTGCGAAGAATTCTAATTCTTGATTTAATGTTATTTTCACGGAAAATCCACTCTTTTCCCACAGATAAGATAAAAAATAACGCCCGTTAACACCAAACACTGAACAACTGGATTTTATTTGAACTAGTTACAATAAAACACGAGATTTACAACGTATAAATTGAATAGCAGGAGAGACATTCTCTGCAACATTTGAAAAACAACGCATGTAACATAAATCTAAAACGCATCTCTTGATTTTTTTTCAGCCAATCAGAAAGTAGGATACAATTATAAAATTTTAATTGAATCTAAATTACACAAATAATTCTTTTATATTTCAAAAACAGAAAATCTGAATTCACTATGAAATTCGTAATAAATATCTGCATTTCCTGATACCTTGCTTGGTTATAATTCGATTTGAAATAAGGGAACTAATATTTTTCTTTATTACAATTTCCTATTATTACTGAATTAAATTAAATAAATTATTGAAATCATAGAAATGTGTTCTTAAAACACTCCAGAACAAAATTGTTTCATAAAAATTACACAGGAAAAGTCCAATTTCCCAAACAAACACATATTTGAATACATATGCTGAAAACATATTACAAAAGTTCTAAATTAACTTTGTTTACAGATAGAAACACAAATCGAAATGGCAAATGCTTCTAAACCCTTTATATTAATAAATCCAAATCCACAAGCTACGGTCTCAAAATTCCAGCAACAAACAGCACCGCAATACAAAATGACTCTATATAATATATTTTTTGAATTGCTGCATAAAATACTTGAAGTATTAGCTCTAATCGTAAGTAAATACATTAAGGATAAAATAACATAGGAATATATAATAAATACTATATAGGAGGCGTGGTGGTAGCTCAGTTAGCTCAGCTTGCTTTCTGAGTAAAACGTCGATTCTGGCTTGGGTTGGAAACCTAAACAGTACTACGCAGATTTGTAAAAATCTTGTCTGCAACCCACCACACACAATTTCCCAATCCGGCTTGCAACCGTGGGACCTTAATGCTAAAAACCTTCTCTAGAATTTCTGTCGTTCGTATTTGACGTTAAACTGTTGTCACCCGTGTCTCTACCTTAGCGCTGAGGAAAAACACGGGGCTGAGAAAATGCAGATGCCCAGCAGCGGGACAAAAAGTCTGTCAGTGACATATGTATAGCAATAATAAACGCTATTTAGGAACAATATTAACGTCTTGTTCTCCGATAAGAAACAATAACCTATAGCTGGCGAAGACTGACGCCCCCAAAAGCGGCGGCATTGGGCAGGTTTGCTAAGTCACTGTATTTGTGTGTATAAATAATGATAATAATAATAATAATCACAAAATACAGACTTGCTCCTTGTTCGTCTAAAAAAAGTCGAACGTCCAACTGTTGCTTAATGTATAATCCCTCGGAAATTTGAAACATCGTTGCCATTCTATCTTTGTACAGGTAAGTAACAAGCTTTGCAATACCTCTTCACAGTTTGTTTATTGATTGGAATGCTCCATAAAGTTGTTTGGTGAATAAATTGTAGCATTTCGTAAACATAACCTCCATTTGATAAAACCAAAGCATGTAAATATTATTAATTTTGTATTAGATTAAATTTATATTGTTATTATGAAAAGGTTTTTCCATTGTCAATTCATTAAAAATGTTTAAGAATTATTTCAGTTGGTGCAAATATAAAAAGTACTAAATTTTTCGTTTAATCCTAGAAATGTTGACGTTACGGAGTACGTCAAACGACGCGTAGGACAAAAGACATCGAAAAACAAATGCAAGCTGCTGACGCTTCATTGCGAAGAATTCTAATTTTGATTTAATGTTATTTTCACGGAAAATCCACTATTTTCCCTCAGGTAAGATAAAACATAACGCCCGTTAACACCAAACACTGAACAACTGGATTTTATTTGAACTAGTTACAATAAAACACGAGATTTACAACGTATAAATTGAATAGCAGGAGATACATTCTCTGCAACTTTCGGAGCCGGTTGCTTGGAAACCGAAAGGAAACATAATAGATTTTGTGCCAGTTGCTTAGCAACCGCCAATACAAATAGAAACATTTGAAAAACAACGCATGTGACATAAATCTAAAACGCATCTCTTGATTTTTTTCAGCCAATCAGAAAGTAGGATACAATTATAAAATTTTAATTGAATCTAAATTACACACACAAATAATTCTTTTATATTTCAAAAAACAGAAAATCTGAATTCACTATGAAATTCGTAATAAATATCTGCATTTCCTGATACCTTGCTTGGTTATAATTCGATTTGAAATAAGGGAACTAATATTTTTCTTTATTACAGTTTCCTATTTTTACTGAATTAAATTAAATAAATTATTGAAATCATAGAAATGTGTTCTTAAAACACTCCAGCACAAAATTGTTTCATAAAAATTACACAGGAAAAGTCCAATTTCCCAAACAAACACATATTTGAATACATATGCTGAAAACATATTACAAAAGTTCTAAATTAACTTTGTTTACAGATAGAAACACAAATCGAAATGGCAAATGCTTCTAAACCCTTTATATTAATAAATCCAAATCCACAAGCTACGGTCTCAAAATTCCAGCAACAAACAGCACCGCAATACAAAATGACTCATCAGAAATTATCAAGCTATAAGAGAATCGATCCCAAGCTCTATACAACATATATTTTGAATTGCTGCATAAAATACTTGAAGTATTAGCTCTAAATGTAAGTAAATAAATTAAGGATGAAATAGCATAGCAGTATACAGGGTGTTTATCAAACATTCGGCAAAAATTCAAGGGGTTATTCCTTGGACTATTCTAAGAATATTTTGTCCTTTGATGATTTTTGAAAAGCCACTTTGTTTCGAAGATACAAGGCGAGAAAAATTTTCGACAAAACTAATTTCAATTTCAAATTATTAATGTAGCCGAAATAAAAGTATGGCGTACAACACTGAGCTTACCGAGTATTAAAAATTTTTAAAAATGCGTTGTTATCTTTTAACGACATTCCGATTACTAAGAACGGCTGTTTTATCCACTAACAGCTGGCAAGTGCAGACATTGAAAAGAAAATCAGTTTAAACGTGGATTTCATTTGAATCCGTCTCGTGATTGATCATTTTGTATGTGTCCAATGTGGTGGGACTGATTGACGTTTGGCTATTTGACGTGTATTTTCTACCTTTAATACTTAAACTTTTGTTAGTGAAGTACTCTATCATGAATCGCTATACGAACGCCGAAATGACTGACATGCGTTTCATTTATGGACTTACTGATGGCAATTCATTACAAGCTAGGCGGTTGTACATTGAACGATTTCCTGACCGTAATGTTCCTGATAGAAAAACCTTCCAAAGCAGTCATCAACGTCTTCATGAAACAGGCACATTGAAACGAAGTGGAGGACCAGGAAGGCCAATGACAGTAAGAACGGTAGAAATAGAAGAGAATGTGCTGGACATAATAGAGGAAGATCCAGGTACTTCTACTCGAAAAATTGCAAATACTTTGAATGTAAGCAATGGGACTGTTTGGAAAATTCTTAGGGACTATTTGTTGTACATATACCACATACAACGCGTTCAGACACTTCTTCCTGTTGATTTGCCTCCACGTATTGTATTCTGTCAATGGCTTTTGCACACATTGGTTCACATCCCTCAACTACTGACGCTGATTCTTTTTACCGATGAAGCGAATTTCTCAAGAAATGCAATAAGGAATTTTCACAATAACCAAGTGTAGGCTGAAGAAAGTCCACATGAGGTACTTGAAGATCGTTTTCAACATCAGTTCTCGTTGAACGTTTGGGTTGGAATTGTGGGTGACTGGCTAATTTGCAACTTTTTGGAACAGACTCTACCTGTTTCTGGAGGATGTACCATTGGCAACAAGAAATGCAATGTGGTTTATGCACGATGGTGCACCAGCGCATTATAGTGCGATTGCTCGTGAGTTTTTAACAGTATCATACGGAAATCGCTGGATTGGTCGAGGTGGACCTCACTTATGGACTGCTCGATCCCCGGACTTAAATTCCCTGGATTATTTCCTATGGAGCCATCTAAAGTCATTAGTTTATTCTACTCCAGTGGAAAATGTAGAAGATTTAAGATATCGGATAATTGCTGGGTATAACTCAATAAGAAACGACCCTGGTGTTTTTGAAAGAGTTCGGCAGTCAATGAGGAGAAGATTGGATTCTTGCATCGTAGCTGGAGGTAGTCATTTTCAACAGTTCTTGTAGATTAAGAAACTCTACATGTAATTTTTGGTAATAAAATGTTGTTTTTGTCGAAAATTTTTTTCGCCCCATATCTTCGAAACAAAGCGGCTTTTCAAAAATCATCAAAGAACAAAATATTCTTAGAATAGTCCAGGGAATAACCCTTTGAATTTTTGCCGGATGTTACACCCTGTATAATAAATACTATGTAGGAGGCGTGGTGGTAGCTCAGTTAGTAGAGCGCTTGCTTTCTGAGTAAAACGTCCATTCTGGCTTGGGTTGTAAAAATCTTGTCTGCAACCACACACACTTTCCCAATCCGGCTTGCAACCGTGGGACCTTAATGCTAAAAACCTTCTCTAGAATTTCTGTCGTTCGTATTTGACGTTAAACTGTTGTCACCCGTGTCTCTACCTTAGCCTGAGGAAAAACACGGGGCTGAGAAGATGCAGATGCCCAGCAGCGGGACAAAAAGTCTGTTAGTGATATATGTATAGCAATAATAAACGCTATTTAGGAACAATATTAACGTCTTGTTCTACGATAAGAAACAATAACGTATAGCTGGCGAAGCCTGACACCCCCAAAAGCGGCGGCATTGGGCAGGTTCGCTAAGTCACTGTATTTGTGTGTATAAATAATAATAATAATAATAATAATCACAAAATACGAATCTAGGCTCGTTTTCATGTTTTCCGCTGACTCTAACCTCAAACTACTTTTATCTGACGCTATCTCAAAATCGATTGTTTACTCTTTTTATTACACTTTCTGCAACGTTTTGCTCGATTAACTTGCTCATGTAATACATTCAGCGATAAAGCATTATTCCTCTGGCCATTTTATAGTATATAGTTTTATACTGATCTGACAGGTTTAAATATTTTGATATGATGCATAATCGAAGGTAATAACAAATTATCTTGATAGCCTAAGATTGAATAACCATAATATTTGGCAATCGTAGAACATAAACACGAGATTATTTTTTAAGTATGGCATTTTTATAACAAACATTAATTTTATACTAATGCATCATCCAAGTAATGTAAATGGGTGCCACAAAGTGTAGAAGCGTCAATGTCCTACTAAAGATAAATATGTAAGTTATCAAGCAGAGATTAGAGAATTATACGGGGTGATTATTTTTACTTATAATAGTAACACACCGCGAATTAGGTTCTTAATTATTTTTTAATTTAAATTAAATTAAACAGATTAATGTCATACTGACTACATTCAACAACAGTTTACATCAACCAATACGTAATTGCAAAATCAAGTATCTGGGAAGACAGCATCCGCGTAACTTTGTTTCTCGTTATGTGATTTTAATGTAGATGTATTTTTGTTTTATTTTACATTTTACGTTAATATCGCACTAATTTGAACTGACGGACAAAATTCAAATATTTTTCATATTATTTTAGAAGAACTGATGTAGAAAAATAATAAAGCAACAACGTTCTTAGTAATGCACACCACTCAAAATTTCAATTTATAAATAAATAATTTTTATACGAATTTTCTAAAAATTGTTTAACCTCGTCAGTAGAGCCAAGGAATTTTGACAGTGCCTATATACAGGGTGACATAATACTGCGATATTGTTGCCCAATGTCAGCTTCGAGCAAACTTTAAATACAAAAATTGTTTGTTTAATTGCTGTGTATAATTTAAAATAATTTGTGACTATACAGGGTGTTTTGTATTAGTGGGACAATGGACAACTTCTTTATGCTAAATAGAACATTCTATATATTATTATATTTTTGGTTTTCTTAATTTTTTATCTTTACAACTATATAGGGTTTTAAATATCTATAGCTAATGGTTTTGGAAATAATTAACTTTCTCTTAAATTTTTAAAAAATGATGATCTATCTTTAACAATAATTAGTATCTAAAGAACGGCATTACAATTTTTCAAAATTATTTTACAGTTTATACGAACACATTTTCAGATAAGTGTCGTACTGTTTAAAATTTAAATATATTATACAGGATGTTTCTAATTTGCGATAGTACTTCGCGAAGGAAGGGTACAACTAATGAAGACAACGAATTTGCTATAATAGATTCTGTAGTAGAAGATCGCAACTGCAGCACCTGAGATATAAGCCATCGAACAAACATAAGCCAGTATTCTGTGTGCAAAATACTGAAAAAGTACAGGTACCATCCCTACCACATTCAACTTCATCAAGAATTGATTGATCATCCCTTTCAACGTCGGCTAATGTCGATGTCGATGGTCCTTAAATGGTTGTGGAGGAATTGTAGGCGAACATATCATTGGTCGATAATGTATTGAAGGACACCTGAATGATCAAATGTATTTACAATTTTTAGAACACAGTGTTTGGGATTTATTAGAAAATATTCCCAATATATGAATTAGGAGAGGAGGTCCAGTGGCTTGGCCAGCAAGGTCCGCCGACCTGACCAAATTAGATTTCTTTCTGTGGGGGTTTGTAATACATACAGTTTACAGAATTCCCCTTACGGCGAGAGAAGATATGCGAATGCGAATTCAACATGCTTTTACAGACATAAATCCTGCAATTTAGAGAATTGTAAGCAATTCCTTTATGCATCGATTAAATTTGTGTGTTCAAGAAAATGGCCGACATATAGAGCACTTACTATAACTGTAAATGAGGTTCGTAATGGATCTTTGGTCATAATACTAAGTACACATACATTAATCAATAGTGCTGAGCAGTTATACCCTGTCTTACCTCACTGGTTATTTCGAACGGTTGTCAGCAGTGTTCAGAAACCTACTGTTTATTATCATTGGTATTGTAATTGTTCAATAAAAAATATTTTGATGTTAATATATGTTTGGTTATTTGAATATAATGTAGTTTTTTGACGGTTAACAAGTGTTTTAACGAAAGGATGATTCGTTGTTTTTTTGCTTAATTTCATTTTTGTTCTAAAAATTGCGGTAAAACATACAAATATTTGTAGTTTAAAATATCAGTAAATAACTCAATTTCTATAAAATCTTATATTCATTAATATATGTTTTAAAACAAAATAAAATTACATCTTATTACAAACTTTTCTATTTTTTTTTTCTATTAGCTCTTTAACAATTTTAAACATTTTCAAAACTACAACCGCAAGTCATATACAACCGTGCATACGTTTAAAAGTCATTGAACGACAATCATTATAAAAAAATGATATATGTATTAGGAGTTGAATTTTATTGAATGAGGTTGTAAATTAGAAAACATCCTGTATAAGATATTTCAATTCTAAACAGTACGGCACCTACGTGAAAATACGTTCGTGTAAACCGCAAAATAATTGCGAAAAGTTATATGCCGTGCTTTAGATACTAACTATGAAAGTTGTTTTTTCAAAATTTAAGAAAAAGTTAATTATTACCGTAACCATTAGCGATAGATAGTTAAAATCCTATATAGTTGTAAAGTTAAAAAAATAAGAAACTCAAAAATGGAATAATATACAGGATGTTCTATTTAAAATAAAGAATTTGTCCATTGTCTCACTGAAACAAAACACCCTGTATAGTCAAAAATAATTTTAAGTTATGCACAGTAATCAAACAAACAACTTTTGTTTTTAAAGTTTTCTCCAAGCTGCTATAATAAAGACATTAGGCAACAAAATCGCTCTATTAGGCCACCCTGTAAAGAGGGCACTACCTATTACAGTCTGTCCAAAAATAATTTTTCTATTATTTGAAATATACGAGATATCAAGCTGATGCGTCTTAGCAGACTCGCCATGTATAAACAAAATATTATATTCAATTAATAAATGTATTTAATTGTCTTACGTGTGTGTTGTTAAGACACAGATAAATTGTTTAATTTTGATAATTTATTCTTAAAAAGCACGATTTTTAGTTAAACTATATTAAGTGCACAGGATAATAATAATTAGTTTTATTAACAGTCTTTAATATAACAAGAAAATGTTAGATGCTAACTAACGCAGAGTTGTAATCTACTAGGCAGGTTACTGTAGTGCTGTCAAGAATCGGAAATTTTGAAGAATCGATTCTCGATTCTGAAAAGAATCGATTCCACAAGAATCGGTTTTCGATTCTAGAATCGGATTTTGATTCTCGATTCTAGAATCGGATTTCAATTCTCTATTCTAGAATCGGATTTCCATTCTCGATTCTACAAAAATCGTTTTTCGGTTCTAGAATCTAGAATAGTTTCCCAATTCTAAAACTAAGAATCGTTTGTCTTCTCTTGAAACAAGAATGGTTTGCGATTCCAGGATTGAAAATAGTTTCCAAATTCGCATCTTTAGAATTGAAAAATAAATTGATGGGAGAAGCGAGATTAGTCTTCCAATTTCAGAATTATGAAAGTCTTCGAACCTATAATCGGTATTTATTTTACGATTTTAGAATCTTCTAAAATAAATATATGTATTACATATTTGATAGTAGCATCTGAAAAGTATAATCAACACTTTTTAATTTATTTTTTATTTATGTTCGTGACAAATACAAAATTGCTTAAGCTGTTTTGACTGTTTAACTCATCTACGTATTTTCCCATATTAGGCTATTACTTGCAGGGAATATTTTTTCTTCAATTGCTAATTTTGTAGTTAAATTTGAATTTTGAATTTAGCTCCCTAGTTGCAGGTTTACTATATACCTTTTTTACAACTAAGACTTCCTACTTAAGTACTTTAACTGTAAGTGGTAATAAACGTAATCCAAATTCTTTACGTCGCCGGCCGCCGTTTTGGGCCTAAATCAAGCCTCCTTGGAAATCGCAAAGCCCTCAAATCTTGTTGCGAAGCAATATTACAAGACGACATACGCCCGACAGGGGTGCTTAAATAGCATTGTAAATGTAACCCTACATAAAATATAGCCATTTTTAGGCAGAACGGCATAAAGAGCACTTCCAGTAGACCGCTCATCGGCAGTAGCCTTTATTAAATTGTACTATTTATCTATTTATTAATGGTACAGAAATCTTTACGGTTTATTTGACTTTACCAAAACAGATGGATTATTTCAGGCGTATTATATGGAACTGTTAATTAAGTTTATTTTAAAAACTACGCAACACAGCAATTAAGCACTTTTTCAGATTTTCGTAATTAATTTGAAAAGCTTAACTAGAACTACAATATTCGATATACCTCTTGATTTAAAATTTCATCAAAATCGGTACAGTACTTTGGCCTGTAGAGGAGTCACCCACACAGAGGCACACACACACACACACACACACACACACACACACACACACACACACACAAAACGCTTATTTCCGTTAAAACCTAGATTTCGTAAATTTTCATAAATCAATACTTCACTACTATACAGAAGGTATATGGGAAAGTAAAAAAAGGAGGATAGCCCACGGGTTCCACTAGTTGATTGTCCTCAGCTCCCTCCTAATTGAATGCATTATAAAAGATTATCGGGACGCTACTAGGTTATGTCTATTATTATTATTACTGTAAAGCGAATATATTCTGGATTCTAGAATCGGGTTTCGATTCTCGAATCGGACTCCGATTCTCGATTCTAGAATCGGATTTCAATTCTCGGTTCTGGAATCGGATTTCGATTCTCGATTCTAGAATCGGATTTCGATTCTCGAATCTAGAATCGGATTTCGATTCTCGATTCTAGAATCGGATTCCGATTCCCGATTCTAGAATCGGATTTCGATTCTAAAATCGAGAATTGGTTTTAACAACGCTGCAGAACAGATTCTTAAAGCTAAAGAACCGATTCCGATTCTAGACTCGGAATCGTTTGACAGCACTACAGGTTAGCCAATTAAATTGCAAAGTAAATATATAAACAGGGTGTCTCTAGCAAAGTAGTATAGGTATCATTGGGATTTCGGAAATGGTAGATACAGTACAAAAAAATACACAATTTTTTTAAGATTTACAGTTTAAGAAAAAACAGAAATGCAGATACTCCTTGTAAAGTGTAAGTTGTGCTGTATCTGACACATTTTATAATCAAAAATTTTAAAGTACTCCTTGTGTTAGAGTCTACAGACTCTTTTAATAATACATGAAATCTTTGTATTTAAAAAATCATCATCAATGACCGTATTTCAAACGTAAACATCTCATTTATTATTAACTTTACATTAACAATTGTCTATAGTTTTTAAGGAGAAAACAATGTACAATCGAATTGGGTCCATTACCTATTTTTCTGTATTTGTCCAAAATATTTTTCGTCTGAAACTGTATCACTTTTCCTATAATGTGCTTCTATCTATAGCTGCTGAAAACTCACCCTGAATTTAAAAATAACTTGTAGAGACTAAAATATTTATATAATAATATAATAGGCTATTTTATCCAATATATCAGGTTTTAAAAACATTCGCTACGAATTTCTTAGTAGAGATTGGGAAATCTTATCAAAAACGATACATTAATTTCATATAAACTGCAATTACTTTATAAATGAGTCACTGTCCAATTAAGATAGCTATTGTTTTTGTTAATAATTTTAACCAACTTCGTTACTCACAAATTATTTTTGAACAGTACCGCTTTTAGAATTTTAATGTAGTACTTTGACCGATCGCTCAGAAACAATATTTCCAAGAAATGCATGTACGTACTATTTACTTGTAAGTTCTTATAGTGACCCACCGTACGCGAATGGTGTAAGAGTACTCACATGTTTTAGATTATTACCATAGATAAATACCAATTAGGAAAAAATATCGAAATATTTGATTCCTTAAATGTTTGAAAAATAATACTAGTTTAACAGAAAATTTGCTCCATAAATTCGATAAATTCGTATTTCAAATTCCTTTGGGCACTAGATCAACGAAGCGAAGCTGTTTTATAATAGTTAATTCCGCCATTTTTATAGTCCTTTTCGAAGGAAGAAAATTTAAACTTAAAGCGTGCAAGCGTAAGTGGCCAGTACTAGTATTTACTCAATGGGAAGACATCAGGTAGAGTTTATTTACTATCTCATACACTGTTGAGCGGTAGCAAAATCTCTTTGGCTACGTTGGCTATGGGCGTTTTAAAAATATCGTTATTTTTTTACAACATCCGTTTGTGGTTAACACGCGTCTTGTTTTTTATTGATTTTACACCTGCCTTTTCTTTAAAAATTTAAAATAAGTCTTTTTCAAGATTACAGTGCACTACTGGGATAATGTAACATAAATGTGCATTTATAGGTTATGCTCGATGTTTTTAGGTTCTGCACTTAGATATGTCGATATCCTCTTTTTCTCTAGCCAACTCTTCCTAATCTGCGCATTTCGCGGTTCATAATATGTTGAAACTGCTCTACACGAGCACATATATTCACGCGTTGTAAGTTTTTGAACTTTCCGGTATGGAGGGGGACAAAATGGCGGAATATGCTATTCTAAAAAGCATTTGCTTTTCTGAAGTTTTTATAAAATATTTCTGAAAAGTAATACAAAATATACACGTTAGTATTATTACGGGATTAGATTAGCAGACTTGAAATTTCTCACTTAGATATATAATATATAATATAGTATAATAATTTCATATACCAATATGGGTAAATCCACGTGCATCTTCATAGAATACTATTAGACCTATGGCTGCGTATATTAATCGCTTAATAATCGATTAATAGAAACGTCGATAAATATTCTTCTATAATCAGTAAATCGTTTATTGATTAATCAATTTTAGGTTAATTGATTACCCTACTAATCGATTATAGAATTCGCGTTTTTGATTTTTTTTTAATTGTTAATTTTGCTCATTTCTGAGGTTTTTGTAAAAGATTTCTAAAAATTAATACAAAATATACACGTTAGTATTATTACGGTATTAAATTAACCGACTTGAAATTTTTCACTTAGTTAAATATAGTATAATAATTTCATATGCCAATATATGGATAAATCTACGTGCATCTCCATAGAATACTATTAGACCTATGGCTGCGTATATTAATCGCTTTATGATCGATTAATAGAAACATCGATAAATATTCTTCTATAATCAGTAAATGGTTTATTTGATTAATCAAGTTTAGGTTAATTGATTACCCTACTAATCGATTATACAACTCACGTTTTTAATTTTTTT
>JABXWE010027224.1:0-18734 GCA_014611495.1 Limonius californicus | reverse complement strand
AAACTTTTATTTGGTAAACTTGTAATTTAGGGAGTCCTGCGCATTAATATTATGTCTGTTTCGCTCATGTTACACACATGGTTCTAGCATCTTTGGTGATAAGATATTACAATTTTAATATTAAATAAGTAATAAATTGTTAAAAATGTTTGTTTTACAAATTGACTTTTAATATGTGCAAATTATTATACATGAAATTAATCTTTATCCTATTAGGTAAGTCATTTGTATTTTCTTACTTTTTTTGTACTGATTCTTTCACAAACTTATTTTTTCAGATATAATAATAATTGTAAGAATTTTCTTGTTTTGAGAAAGCTATTTAAAATAGCGAAACGTAAACAAAATTTGTATAATAATGTATGTATAATTGTTTATGATGATCTTTTAACAAAATTTTTAAAATGTTTGTACTATCGTTTATTGGTGCTTTTTACAATGGTTTCACTTTATACAAAATGAATTACTAAAGAATAAAGATTTGTGATATTTTGGCTGAATTGGTCTTATTAATTATAAAATGGTGTTATATATTAGGGGTAGTATTTTGTTCTCCAGTGACAGCGGAGCATTTCGTCCTACTAACCAGTAGTAGTTCCTGAGTTTGAGGTTTAATTGCAGGCATTTCTTCCACATAAGCGTTCTCCAGGTCAGTCTTTTGTCGAGATGGATGCCTAGGTATCTGACATTTTTAGATGGTGCTATTATGGTCCCATTTAGTGTAACAGGTGGACACACGCCTCTTCGTTTAGTAAAGATAGCGTGGACAGATTTTTCTTCGCTTACTATTGTACACCATTTTTTGAGCCATTTTTGTATCCGCTCTTTGTTAGATTGGAGCTTTAGTGACGTTCTTACGGGGTCTTCATCTGTAGCCATAATCACCGTGTCATCGGCAAACGTTGCTATCACTGTATCCTGGGCAATGGACAAGTCTGCTGTATATATAATGTATAATATTGGTCCCAACACGCTCCCTTGTGGTACTCCTGATTTTATCGGCATCAAGTTTGTCTGTTCTTCGTACTTCACTTGAAAATATCTTTCATGCAGATATGATTTTATTATGCAGTAAAAATTATACGGTAGTCAATACTTTAGTTTATACAGAAGTCCCAGATGCCAAACCTTACCGAAAGCTTGGCTTATACCGATGAAGGTAGCTGTACAGTATTGTTTTTTTTTTCAAATGCGGCATTTATGAGGTCTGTGGCTGTTTGAGGTGCTTAGTGGCTTTCCACAATGAATAGTGGCTGTTAAACCTTCCATAAAACATTTGAATTTTTCATTTTTATATTCATACAGTAATATCTTTAATTCTTTACATGATCTGTTAAACCTGTGCTTGTATTCGGGGTAGCGGGCGTTTTCCAAGGCGCTTTCGATATCCTCACAGTTCTTTAATGGTGCTTTAATCGTAAAATTATTGCCCAACATTTCCCTAAAATGATCTTAATTAGTCTCTTCCGTATGTAGTTATGGTTTTTAGTAAAAACTGAAGTACTTAATGGGCCATCTACCCACTCCCCTCCTGTACTATCACGGTTGTTGCGTGTAGGTATTCTTTATAGTACTTGTTAAATTCATGGTGTTTTATACATTGTGTGATGATTACCGCCGTGCTTCTCCTGGCGTTACCTCCCGGATGCTTGGTATCATAAATCCTGTAGCCGGGAATGTTAAAATATGTGCGTCGGTAAAGTGAGCGTCAGAGATTAGAATATGTCTATTTGGTTTGTCTTAATAAATGTTTCCACTTCTTGACGATGCTGTAACAGCTTAACATTCGCTACTAAAAGTTTGGTCCAACTCTACCATTCGTAGTATTTTCGATTGAAGTCTTTGGATTATTTTAATATTGGATGGCTTAGCACAACCCTGTAGTTGGACTCCATATGTCCAAATTGGTTTAGTATACATTTGTATAAGAGACGTTTGTTGCCCGAGCTGAGTTTGACTTGAGATTCCCATGTAAGTTTCTTATCTAGAGTGAGAGAGAGAGAGAGAGAGAGAGAGAGAGAGAGAGAGAGAGAGAGAGAGAGAGAGAGAGAGAGCGAGAGGGTAAATGTAGCTTAAACTGATTTTGCCTGGTTTAGTTTTACTCGCCAACTATTAAGACAATCCTTGGGGAGGTTGAAATGGTTTTGCAGATTTTCTGAGTACTTTTTTGGGATACTCTTGATTTAATTGAGTTGTATTTGGATGTTCCTAATTGTTATCTTGCTTGTTGGAGGTAGGGGTGTTCGATAACTGTTTTTTGTTATCGATAACTGTTTGTGAAAAAATATCGATAATTATCGATATATCGATAACTTATCGATATAACGGTAACTTATCGATAACTCATCCATAACTTAAGGATAACTTATCGATAACTCATCCATAACTTAAGGATAACTTATCGATAACTCATCCATAACTTATCGATACCTTATAGATATCTTATCAATAACATATCGGTAACATATCGACAACGTATCGATAACAGATCAATAACGTATCGATAACTTATCGCCTTAACACCTCAAATATATAAGCCGTTTTCAAAGAAATGTAATGTTTAAACAAACGGCAAATAGCCATTAGTATTTATCAAAGGCTTTGTTTAAGGGTTCTTATAATTTAAGATATTTTAACGAAAGAAACTTAAAGACTGGTATTTAGAATGATGTACAAGATTAGATTAGAATAGAATACATCATTTTAGAAAATACAAGAAAACATTTAAGCCTGTCTGTAAAAGATTACTAACTGTAAGTGATAGTAAAATGTTCAAACCAGAGTTATTAAGAAAAAACCGTTTTTGAATGTCAATTTACAAAAAAATTATCAAAAACAAAAGTACGTTACTATTTTTCAAGCATTACATAGTTTGTAAGTTTGATACATTTTGATATTTGAAAACAATGAAAATTTATTATTAAAAACATAAACTTTTTGATTATAGTTTTTTTAAACTTTTTTGTTGTTTTTGTTACTTATCGACAAGTTACTGGTAAGTTATCGATAAGTTACCGATAAGCTATCAATAAGTTATCGTAAATTGTCGATAATTTATCGATAATTTACCGATAAGTTACCATTACGTTATCGATAACTTATCGATATATCGATAACTAAAAGTTTTGTTATTGTTATTCGATATATCGATAATTTATGAATATTTATCGATATATCGATAACTTTGAACACCCCTAGTAACGAGATCTCGTCAACTTCGAATACTTGGAATTTTGTCGCGTTGTATGTAATTTTGATTTTTATAATAACTTGAATTTGTTCTTTCGCTTTATTGCTTCCCGTAAATTGTCTTGCCGATTTTTATAAATAATGTTCTCTGTTAATAATTTTGTGTGTTACTATGTTGTTAATCTTCCAGTATGTTGATCTTGTTGTCGTTTGCTGTGCAGTAAAAGTTTAACTGTCCGGACTTTCTTGTTTGATTGTGTTTTTCTTTCCCCATGGTTTTTCTAAGTTAGCAATCGTCAAAGGTAAGTTAGATTCCAGGGAGGTTCCTGTTTTATCCATCGTGACATCGTCGAGGGCTAAGGTTAATTTTCAAAACAGGTGGCGCCTATGCTTTTTATTTTACCCTCCCTTCTTCGACTTGAGCTGGTCGACCTTACTCTCGACACCTGAAACTTACCGGTAGTTTTTTTTTGATTGCCCTTAGTAGTCAGTAGTATTGTTGTTGCCAACTAGGCGTTAGAACTTTTTGTATTTTTCATTTTGTACATCAAAAAGAGTTTTGTTGGAGGTGTTTTAAAATGTAAATGCAACAAAATCCAAATTGAAAATGAAGGAATTAATTTGTCTACGTTCAGATACAACTTGTAACAGAAACTGTTGTTGCTCTTCTTTATTTTTAATTAAAATCTTGGATTAATTTTACCCCCCCCCCCTTTCAGCTGTATCATTAACCACCCTTAAACCGTTCATTATTTTTTTTTGCTCTTAAATAATGTGTATTTTCATACCATACATTGGGATCAGTATTTAAAAATTCTGTATTGATACAAAATCTCTTAAAAAAATTTAGAGTTCGAGGAGAAACAAAAAATCAACTTGTTTGTCTAATAAATGGTCGACTTGTTTAAGACTGAGTGTTGCTTTTACATTCCTGTCATCACAATCATTCTCGTCATTTTTTACTGCAGACCTTAATTTTCCAACATTGCTTGTTTTAGCATTTTTTTCCAAAGTATCATCGAAAAATGAAAATGCAACTTGCTGCGAGTTGAGATACCACAGATGGTTTATCATTTTAGACGGTACTTTATCTGCAACCTCTTTATCAATCTTCCTGTATTTAACAAAATATTTTAATAATTGTAGGTCTTGGTTGGGGGCCAAAGTGGGTTTGGGGGCGTTGAACCACGCTTTTGCATAAATATTGATTATGTAGGTTGACCGTAATTGATCAAAAAATAAAACCATAAAGTATTAAACGCTTTATTTGTATTTTCACCAACATAAAATGACAACTTTTTCATAAAAATTATAAACAACTTGTAGTCTTCTACTGTTTTCCCCCGCGCCACCTATATATACATAACTATTAACTATTACAAACTACTACAATTATAAATAAACAAACCTGGAAACAAACAGGAAAAACACTGGTGCCAGCAAATTTGCCCACTTAAGAGAGATGTCCACAAGGAGAGCTTTCACTGTATGTGCAATTCTTTACAAAAAAACATAAAATGCTAAACATTAAGCACTAAGGTAAGATGTTTTGTATTAGTTTCAATATACTAATTTCCGTTCTGCTATTTTTCTGGAAATAGGCAAACAGAAGATCGGGGCATGTAAGGTGTGGTGCTGGACAAGAGGAATCAAATGGACGGAACATCGCACCAATGAATCAGTTATTCAAGAGATAGGAGTAATGTGTAGACTGATAAATGTAATACGAAAGAGAATACTCCAATTTTTGGACATATTTCTCGTAGTACAGATGACAATTTACAAAATCTAATGATGAAATAAAAATAAAGGCTAAGATACCAAAGGTAGATCGCCAAGGTGATGGCTAAATGAAATCCAAGAGATATCCGGTTGGGGCCTCGTTGGTCTAGTGCGAGAATGCGTTGCCACTGGTGGTCACAGCGAAACGTAGTCGATCCGCTGTAGCGTTCGAATCCCGGACGACCGCATTTCCCTTAGTTAAGTTTAGGGTGCATGTTCCATGAATGTTTAGGGTGTATAGTGTGTAAGGGATGCCCGCACCCCCCTGAAGTAATGCGAAAGCGGGGCGGGGAACGGTAGTATGAATGAATGAGAAAATAAAAGAGATAATCGGTAACAACCTAGAGTCAGCAATCTTTTAGTAGTGTTGTGCTACCAACAGGAAGAACTTGCTATTCTGTTACCTTTCCTATTCGGCGATAAATACGAGGCTTGTTCAACGGAAACCCATCTTTGATCCAGCCTTGAAAACAAGTGCAATAATTCAAACGACGTATGTTAATGTTAGCAGTGTTTGTAAGCAACACATTAATAAGTTTCTGGCGTTTGAATTTGATTCTGACTTTTAAAACTTCGATTTTGAAATGGCGTTTGTTGTTGAAAATCCGTCCAGGTTTGATTGGCGTGCGGTCCTACAATTTTTATGCGTTGAGGGTGTGCAGCCATTGCAGATTCATACGCGAATGCAAGCAGTGTATGAAAATGCATGTATTACGTACCCAAGTGTGAAGGAATAGTGCCGAAAATTTAAGATTGGAAAAGAAGGGACTATGGATGAGCCGCAACCAGATACACGGTGTACTGCATTAACAGAAAACAATATGGCATTTGTGGAAGGCCTTACTAGAGAAAATCGTCGAATTTCAATTAGAGAAATTTCAGAAATTGTTGGTGGGAGTGTAGTTTCTGCCCATAGTATTGTTCGTAATCTCGGTTACAGCAAAGTTTGTTCGCAGTTTGTTCCTCGTCTCTTGTCTAATGGACAAAAATGCTTGCGAATAAGCTTATCTCTGCAACACCTCACAGACTATAGGTAAAATGGTGATGACTTTCTTCTGTCAATAGTTGCTTATAACGAAACTGGGTGCCATTACTAGGAGCCATCCAGTACGTTATCGTCAATGTAGTGGCAACATTCAAGTTCGCCACCACTGAAGAAGTTTAAAAGTTTAAAGCACAACCTTCTGCAGACAAGGTGATGTTAACATTTTTTTCGACCATGAAGGATCTTTGTTAATAGAGTTTAACCTGGAGTAAGTGTCAGTACAAATCTGTACAATGAACTTTTGAACAAGTTCATCAAGCAATAAGACGGCAAAGGCCCAGGAAAACTTACGCGTGGGGTCATTTTGTTGCGCGACAATGCTAGGCCTCATGTTGCTAATGTGGGACAAGGAAATCTTCAACGAATGAAATGGAGGGTTTTAGATCATCCACCCTATAACTCGGATCTATCGCCTTGCGATTTCCATATTTTTTGACCGTTGAAAAAAGCGTTAGAAGGTCGGCATTTTGAGTCTGACGCAGAAGTACAAATAGCTGTGGAAGACTTCTTCAATCAGCAGCCACAAGAATTCTATGAGCAGGGTATAGTAAAACAATGGGGTAGGTGTCTTAACTGTGGCGGTAATTATTTGTAATTAAGTTGTTGAATACATTTTTTATAAAGCAGAGATGGGCTTCAATTGAACAAACCTCGTCGTAGCATTTCGAGGGAATGTGTCGTTGGAACAGAACAAGCAAGTATATTTATTTAAATATGTAACAACGATCTGTAACGACAATGGGATATGTGAAAATATGTGCAAAGCCAACCTACAACTAGTGGGTGCAACCATGCGACCTACACGCTGTGGTATGCGACATTGAAAGATAAACTCATAAATTATTTTTGTTGAAATTATACAATAGTAATCTAATTTGGCCTCTGCTCTAAACCAAGTATGCATCTAACATGCTGTAAGAATGTTTAAAACCACGGAATCTAATCCACTGAAAAAGTATTGGGTTTAAGCACTTAATCGATAATTTTTATGACGTTGTAAAACCCGACTACTGGGGGCTGTAAACTAATCTAGGCTGCCTACAACATCTTTTCGTGTTTACTGTTTCACGCGTTTGTTATTTCGAAGCAACATTACAGTTATAATTCAAAAGTTGTAAAGCGATTTTCGTTCCCGTACTGTAGGTAAGACAACATGCGTTTTTGCAAATAATACCAATAAAGCCTTTCTTTAATTGTTTAAATGATGTTTGTATTATAGACGCGTAAAAGTTTCTATTAACATGGAATCTTGAGGTAGAGATTTACTGTTCATTAAGAACATCCTATTTGTCCCTATGGCGAGTTGGACTAGAACCACTAACTGGAATACGATAATGCAAATTACGAGACGCTGCTTCAAAATTTGGCTCTTACAAGTAATAGTTGAAAGTTTTATATGGTCTACAATAGCATTTCGGGGAATTCTACTGCAGAGATGTGTGAGTGAACGGTTGTACATTTGCCGCCGCCATACTAACTTTGTAGTATTTGCTGATCAGACTATTTTAGATGGAAATTTTAAATTATTATATTATATTATACGTTAGCAACAATCAGAAGACTCAGAATTCGTTGGTCCACTGATATAAACTAAGGAAGACCCTCATTGGAAGGACCCTTATCTTGTCATTTTTGAATACCTCAAATTAGCTTACATAATCATAGGTATTCTGTTTGCTGATAACATGTAATAATAAAAAAATTAGAGATATATTCAACTCTATTTTGATGTGGTGTTCAGGTACATTTGATAACTTTGTTTCAATTTGAACGTAATCTATCGTACGCAATAGCGGAGAAAGAAAAAGATGCCGAAACCAGTACAGGAACAGAAGAAGACGAGATAACAGTACGGGAGAGCCGACATACTCACATATGAGAATTTGAAAGACTACTTCGAGGTATTTTGTGTGGGGTTCAGCAACCCAGATATAACTTGTAGTTGACCAATTCCTTCGTTAGACGTACAAGTACAACTTCACACCGTTGCAGGTACTGGAGGCTCAATTGTTAGACGCATTTAATGAAAAGTTTTTTACAGCAAACGTTCTGATATACATATTGCGACCATGAGGATTGATGCTAAAAGTTTATTCATCACTTAATAGCACCGCCCACGACTGCTCTGTGGTTCAATTCTACTGTTTCTCGGTCCATAGCAAAAGGCGACGTCCATGTATCTCAAAAAATCAATGGCTCCCTAAGCGCTCCACATCGTCTAGGTTCAAAACGAGGAAGTTTTCCTTTTACAGTGGACGTGTACTCTTACACCAGCAGCTTCGAATCATAATTTGGTTAAATCGGATAGTAAGTAGTAGTAGTAGTAAGTATTTGTCTCAACACTGCATCATTTCATACTGAGTTTTTCTTTGATCAGGTCAATTCTTCAAATTCTGCAAGCTTTTTATTAACTCGAATAACTGAAGATTGATACATTTTTCTCCGCAGCGATTCCGCGACTCCTTTATAATTTCAAACTGCTTCCGTGGGTTGCTTCTGGGATATTATTTTGCAGCTTTTGATATAATTCAAAGAATGACTAAATGTTTTAAAGTAATTGCAATATATATATATATATATATATATATATACAGAGTGTCCCTAAATTGCCTTAAATGCTTCAGGGAAACTTTTTCTACAATCGATATAAACCTCAAAATTGCAAACAGGAACTTCCTATCGTGCTTAGTTTCCTCACAAGGGCCAGTTAAAGAATCTGAAACTTGGCAACACTGTTGAAGCTACTTAGAAAAAACTAAAATCAGTAGGCCAACAGCCGAAATGTTTAAAGTAAAAATTAGGACACAGTGCTTTGTAGAAAAATAACTTATTTCACAGAATATGTTCAAAATTTCTGCCACCACGGCATCCGACTGCCCTTGTAACGATGGCCTGTTGGACACGCTGGAGCATTGCTTCATTAACGTTTGCTGCTGCTTCACGGAGACGAAGTACTAGCTCTTCTTCATTTTCACTTGGCGTCACATACACCATGTTTCTAAAATGGCCCCACAAGAAGAAATCCAATGGTTTTAAATCTGGGCTTTTTGGAAGCCAGATCACTGTACTTCCGCGGCCGATCCATTTTCTTGGATAAAATTCCCTAAGCCAGTTTCTCTTTCTAGCCGCATAATGGGATGGCGCCCCGTCAAACTGCATCCACATATCGCGGCGAACCAATAAAGGGATATCTTCTAACAATGTTGGGAGTTCGTCATTTAGAAAGTTCAAATAATTGTTACCATTCAATCGTTGAGGTAGTACAAAAGGACCTACCAATTTGTTATCTACGATTCCTGCTCATACATTGACCGAAAACCTAACTGGATAATTCCCTTCATGCATGGCGTGGGGATTTTCATGGGCCCAAATATGTTGATCGTGGAAGTTAAAAAAGCCATTTCGTGTAAAAGTGGCTTCATCTGTCCATAAAATATTATTTAGAAATCTTGGGTTTCTTCTATGTTGTTGTAACAACCAGTTGCAGAAGGTAAGGCGTTTTTCATAATCTTCATCTAATAAATGTTGCACCCTGACGTTATCGTAGGGATAAAAGCCATCATCCTTTATGATTTTCTGAACAGTGGTTTTTGATGCACTAACAACTCTAGAAACAGCACGCATACTAATACTTGGCTCTTCAGTTACCAGATCAAGACCCCGTTCTTCTAAGTTTTTATCTGTAACAGTTCTTGGTCGACCTCTATCCCAATTTTGAACAGGAAGGATATTTCCAGTTTTTCTAAATCTGTGATTTTCTGTTCGAATTACTACGTGGCTTGGATGTCTTGTATTAAGAAAACGCTAAGCGTAAACCCTAGCAGCCTCATTGCAGTTTCCCTCACATTCCGCAAGAATCGAAATCATATCCACCTACTCGTTTATAGCATACGCCATAATGATAGTCAAGACACAAGTGAACTCAATAATACGAATTAAAGGCGAATTTAATGCAGAATTCGTAATGTCAATTCAAAATTGATTTACTTGACACACGTGTCAAAACGCAAACAACAGATTTTCGAAATTTTTATCACAGTACTCATGCACCTGCATTGTTGTCAAATTGTACTTTTACCAAACGTATGATTTTTAACAGTACTTGCAAACGAAGAACTAAATTGCTAATTCAATGTTAATTAGCGGTTTTGAATTAATTTAAGTTCCCTCATTAAGCAAATACATGTTTTACTTAATTTCTTATAACATTTGGCTAAAATTCTGCACTAAAGGTATGAACTTTAACACTATCGTACAAGAAAACTAAGCTGCGGAGCAAATTTTTCTTGCAGCTTTGTCTTTAGGGACACCCGGTATATACCTATAATATCATTTTTATACGCATTCGTTTAAATAAACCTTGGGTATTTATTAAGTAGAATAATGGTGGACCTGGAAAAATTCGTTAAGTAGTTGTGTTTTAAACATTTTAATAGAATTTTAGGAATATAATTAGCAACTGCATTGGTGATGTTCAATTGAAGCCCATCTTTGCTTTATGAAAAACTTATTCTACAATGTAATTACAAATAATTACCGTCACAGTTAAGACACCTGTCCCATTGTTTTACTAACCGACATATACCCTGCTCATAGAATTCTGCTGATTGTAGAAGTCGTCCACAGCTATCGTACTTCTGCCTCAGACTCAAAATGCCGACCCTTTAGCGCCTTTTTCAGCGGTCGAAAAATATGGAAATCACAAGGCGATAGATCCGGGCTATAAGATAGCTTTAAAGCTTTAAGATTTTTTTTTACCACGCTAGCAACATGAGGCCCAGCATTGTCGTGCAGCAAAATGACCCCACGCGTAAGTTTTCCTGGTCGTTTCCGTCTTATTGCTTGACGAAGTTTGTTCAAAGTTTGCTGTAACCCAGGTTACAAACAATATTATGGACACATCCTACACTTGCACCTATAATCTGAAATTTTTCTAATTGAAATTGGACGATTTTTCTAATAAGGCCTTCCACACATTCCATATTGTTTTCTGTTAATGCAGTACACCGTACACCTAGTCACGGCTCATCCACAGTCCCCTCTCTTCCATTTTTAAATTTTCGGCACCATTCCTTCACAGTTGGGAACGCAGTACGTGTATTTCCATACACTGCTTGCATTCGCGTATGAATCTGCAATGGCTGCACATCCTCAACGCGTAAAAATTGTAGGACCACACACTGATCTAACTTGAACGGATTTTCAACAACAAACGCCATATCAAAATCGAAGTTTTAAAAGTGAGAATCAAATTCAAACGCCTGAAACTTATTAATGTGTTGCTTACAAACACTACTAACACTACAACAACAACAAATATCGTTTGAATTATTGCATTTGTTTTCAAGGCTAAGTTGATCAAAGATGGGTTTCAGAGGGAACAAGGCTCGTAGTATCTACAATCAACTAGTTGAAGTTATACAGTGAACTTATGCGAAAAAGGGGAGTTAAAATACACAAAGGCTTAGGTGATACACGAAAGCACGGTTGATATATATATATATATATATTCTTCTCCTTCTTCTGACTATAGGCTAATGGCCTATTAGTTACCTACAAAGGAGTAGATTCTATGAGCCCTATGTGTACGTATGTTAGGCAGGGGCCTAGCCTAACCCGTCGATCAGAGAAAAGAAGTTCCACTACATGGTTTACGATTGTTAAAAATGTGCGTATGACAACTTTTTAATATTGCTATAGGAAAAGAACTGCAACCTAATATCGGTACATTAAGTTATGATGACATAGGTGAGCGACATATTTTGTTAAGACTAACAAGCTTTTCCGTTAAACTTGAGCATAGGTAAAACGCAAGTAAAATTATATAACTTCCAGTTTAAGTGTCCAGGATACTTTAACTGAAAATATAAACTCTTGAATCGCTATAATAATTACTGCCATGCAGTCATGTTCACACAAATTTAACTGCCAAACGGAAATGAAATTAAACATTCTATTGTTTATTACATACTATTTCTTGGTAGAGTTGGTAAATAACGAGCAAAAAATTGCTTCTTCCACAACTACATACCTAGGCAGATATTATCAATGAATTCCTTTTATATTCATAGGTACTTAAAAATCTTTAATTTTCCGCTATAAATTTTAGTACGTGTTCTATTAGTTCTATAAGTAGAAATGTAGTTATATCGGCTTCTAAAACACAATCAATGAAATGAAGTTTTATAAACTATCTCCACAGAAAAGCAAATTACTAATTTGTAAATAAAATTAACCAAGGATTCTAAAATTGAATTCGTGTGCTGTAATTTATTATCAATATTCCATTTTAGTTTTGTTGCAGATTAGAGAAGTAATAGTTGGAAATACACACAATCTTAGTTTTCTGACAAATATTTTCATTGGGTAAAGTAGACGTAGGATGCCCGTATCATGCGTTTGCATATTTAGTCAATTGCAATTACGCATAGCGTAAGAATTACGCTGTATTCTTGGTTCGCATTAGGAAATGGGATAGGTCAGATTCAAAATATCACTTATTTGGAAGTTCTGTGTTAAATTAGATTGAAAAGTGTGACTGTTAGTTTGATGAAGTTTTATGTTTCTTTGAGTCCTTATTTCAGATCCACACAACGGCCTTTGTATAAAGCCAAATTAACAAACTACAACGATGTTACTTTGTGCGGCAGATTGTGTAATGTAGCTGTGGCGGTATGATAAATTCCATGGTTTGTTTCTGGGACTTTTTGTAGGAGAACGTTGTTTGATAGGTTTTCGATGACAACCAAAAATTATTTTTATCCAACTTCATATGAGAGATCATAGTGCTCTATCTACAACAACAGTGTCTCTCATGCAGAATTTTTTTCCATTGATCACAAAGACGTTTAAAATGACTAAGTTAACACAGACATGAGAAAGTTTCACGGTGGTTGTTACTTTTAGATGTATGTAATTTCAATATATTTTATTATGAATCATGTTGTATATAGCAACAGAATCGTGCACTCTACTCCATACTTCGTAGAGTAACTTCTGTTAAGAAACAATAAAGGACTTGCGTCGCAATAAAAAATATGTACTTATTAGGCCTTCTGAAGTACACAAGGCGAGAAACCTAAAGTGTGCCACCCCCTTTTCGAGAGTTAGTCTTATTTTAAATATAATTACAGCCGCAATTTTTAACGGTCCAAACTATCGTTTCCGTTAGTCCGCAATGAAATCGACGGAAAAGGCTCTTCAGCTGGTTCAGGGAGGAAAAAGGGGGTTCATGAAAGACGGTTACAGGATTAAAGTCTTGATCGTATAATATACAGAGCAAATCACAATAAGTAGGCTCACCTTTTCAAGTCACAGCTAACCAAAGAACTTCGTGAAGCGGTCAATGACCAACAGCCTACGGTGAATGAAACTTACCCTACTATGCTTCCACGGGACCTAAATACTTCTTAGAAAAAAGTCATAAATTTTGAATAATGGTTATAAACATAGTAAAAAAAAATACGAAATAATTAGCACAGTGGCAAGCAGGAAGAAACGTTAAATCAGAGCCAGAGTCGGTTCTGTCGTAAATTATGTACAAAGTAAGGTTTCGTGATGTCTGAATTTTTCTTAATGGCCACGATATTTACAGTAAGATCACAAAATCTGCTGCATCGTCAATATCAGTTGCGTTCAAAAAACAAGCACAATTGGTAATTCAATTATATATCAAACAGTTCGCAACAAAAGGTTGCTTTATTTATGAAAATACGGTTACTATTATTTTCCGTAAGTCGAAGGACTTTACAACAAGAAATCACTGAGTACAGTTTCCACTAATAACGGTATATATGGGTTATGTTTACTTCAGTTCGACGTTAAAGTTGGGGAAGAAGATTTTATTTTTTTGTTTCTTTATTTGATGAACGACCCTGGGTGGACAAAGATAGGAAGAGACGACTGCAGTTCGAATGATATCACTAATAGCAACAAGAGAGAAGAATGAACTAGATTGCGGGATTGTACTAATTGAAATTCTTGCAGGTTAACGAGGAACAAATTAGTTTAAAACACCCAGAAATGGAAAACAGAGGTACAGATAAACCAGAAAGGGCACTGTACCTTTGGCATCGGTTTTTGCCTATTGTGAATATTATTGTTATTATACAAGATTGGTGTGTCTATGTAACTAACTGATGGAAACAGTAGCGTAGTGAATCCAAATAGTTATAAGAGTAGATAATGTGTGTGTCATAGTTAATTATTATTCCCCTAGCAATGATTGGGGGAGGTAGTCAGCTGGCAGCGGTAGCCTCGTGAAGGCGCCTAGCTTGAACTATTATTATTACTATGAATGTTAGATCAATTCCAGGAGGGCATCGATTGACTTCTACGTGGGGGAAAGGTCGCTGACTATACTTTCCCCTTCGCATGTAGGGCTAACGCAAATGTCCCACTGTGAATAACAGAGTGTCTGGCTGGACATAGTCCAGTTGGAAAGTTAGTTCTGGAGGATTGATGCATCAGGAGATATGCATAATTGTAACAACAGCTAGCCGACACTTCCGTATACTGTTCGAATCTCAATACAGGGCCAGAAGGCTGGAAGATCCCCACTGAGTACAACTGCCCAATATTTATTCACAAATTAAATTTGTGATATATTATTTGTTGCATGTCACCTGCCTATTGCCGCCAGTGAGTTCAGTGAATTCAGTAGTTTTTATACGCCCCTCGCAAGGTCGACCCTAATACGACTTGTCGTTGACATTAAAATGGGAAAAACGTAAACGGTCAAACTTTAATTACAGGAACAATTAAAAACGTCCGAATCCTACGTTGCATTCGTCACATAAACGTCTGCACGCCTGGAAATTTTAAACCTGATTTTTATTTTTAAACGAACGTATATATATGTAGCTCTTAAGAGGAACCGCGAAATACTTGATCTCAAGGGCATGATTCCAGAAAATTTGTCCGCCGACATAGATAGAACAACACATTCCAATAATAATGTTTGGGACATCAAGAAGGTGTCGTAAGATGTTTTAATAATGCATTAAAATTAAGAACTGAATTTAAATGAAAATTGAACGAACGTCACAACATTTCAAATTAAAAAGAACTCTAATTATTTCTTTCTATAAGGAAAGCTTGACTTAAATAGAACTTTGTCATGAAAGTATTTTACTTAATAAGTAAATAAAGGGGAGTTACCTCTAAAAGACATCATTTAGCGGTTGCACATTTACATAACGCTAAAATGTTAAACAGATTCCATAAAATTAATAAAATTTATAGATTTTAGAAGTTTTTAATTTTGCTTTAAAATTCACAAATTGCTTTAGTGTGTTCTAACAGGGTGAGATGAGCATTGTAGAAGGTAACGGAAAACAACTACACTACGTTTTTCCCAGGATAATCATGATGATGGCTGCAAATCATGATAGCCAACGTGATTGCCAACGTTCGCTAAGTGGATACGGTACTTGAAGAAGATGATGTTCTAACAATAATGCATAAGATATTAGTTTCTTTCAAGCATATTGCGCAGATTTGACTGATCTTTTACATAGAACTGAGTGCCGAGCTTGTTTATTAAATACTAATGACATTTTGTTATGGCGCCACGTTGGGCGCCAAATAATTACTATGACATATAATATTAAAGAATATATTGTTACGGTGTACGTTATACTATTACTTATTTTATTAAAGTAAAATGCTATCCTACGTATTCTTTAAAACCGGATAAAACAAAAAAAATTATGAACACAACTTCGGTGTTGATCAAATGACAAAATTAGAAATTTAATTCTTTAATAGCAATTATACATTTATTTAAAATTTTTTTAATAAAATCAAACCATTCAACCGAATCACTTTTCGCATTTAATTAAACAAACCTGCTGCACCATCCGCTATAATTAATATAAATGTTTGGTTTTCCCAGAAGGAACACGAACTGGGTGTAAACCATCTGCGTTATTACAAAGAGTAAGTCAAAAGCCTTTTGACAGTGTCGGCAGTGACCAAAAGTTAAAATTAAATACGGTCTTTTGTCTAGGTCTCGCTTCCGCTAAGGCGCAATATTATGCTTAGATTTTAGACATGTGTTTTTCTGTAAAGTGGAGGGAATTACTCTCGCCTTTCTTTTGTTAGATTATATGGATGAGATGTGTTGGAGCAACTTAACTCATTGTTCATACAAGTTCAAATTTCCCGCGTCACAGCAGGGTTTAGGGTAATTTTCCCGCCAAGTGGCGCTGCGAGCCGGAGCTTGAATTGGAAGATCCGGTTAATATCCACGAGGCAGCTCAACGTGATTGTTAATTGTTTTATGTGTGTGTTACGTTGTTATTTAAATCTCAAGTCAATGCTAATTTAGAGGGCCCTCGAGATACAAAACAGAACCCCGAAAAGGACAACTTGCCGACAACCACAGGTGCAAAAAGGTAGGAGAATTCACTAATATCTTGCTGTGACTAATTACAGAAAAACCAGTAAATTCATTTCAAACATTTTCATTATCTGTTGGGGTAATGAACGACGAACAAACATACAGTCCACTAAATAACAAAAGAAATTAGTTGCCCTAGCAAGCTGGTCCAATCGAACACGGATCTTTTCGGTAATTATTTCATAGCAGTTTTATCTGAAAATTCTACATTCCAAATATTTGCTCTCTTGCTGTTTCGATGCGCGCGTTTGCATTTGCAGAATTCGTGAAACGTTCATAGCTGGCATTCCATAAACAATAATCGGCAACAGGTGGTGATGTTCAATCTTTCTAACATTGTTGATTTCTTGAACTGCGTTACGCTGTTTTTGACATTTCATGTATCCACTGCTATACTAGAAAATAATATTCTTTTCCAGTCAATACAGCTTGCCAGCGTAGTTATTCTATAACTCGGTTTTCACACGTAGTTTATGTATATCTGTTCAATAATTAAGTATTCAACCCAAGTACATTCTAGTTGACAATTCGTCTTAAGGGAATAATTGTCATATTTGCGTGGCCAAGTTGATCGTTTACACGTCGACGTAACCGCCGTTCTTCGTACGAGGTCCTGCTTAATTAATTCACTTCCCTACCGGTTTAACTCGCAAGTTTGCGATATCGGAGGAAAAGCTTCAAGTCAAAAAAACCAATCCATTTCTACTTGCTCCGCGTTGTACGTTCATTTCAATTTAACCTATTCCTATCTACTCCAATTATAATTCAAGCTTCACAATGGCGGAAGTAAAGAAATTGGAAAGGAAAAGATGTACTTACATGGGCAGTATTACCGAAATATACCGTTTAGCTGAGAAAGCAAAAACGGAACCCGATTCCGATCATAATACAAGATTTCAAGCAGCCTTTTCGGGTTTACAATCCGACTATCACAAATTTAGAGAAATACACAATGCTATTGTCATGCTAACCGATTCCGATGCAGAATTCACTGTGCAGGATAAAATTCGAAAGGATACGGACAAAGCTTATTACGAAATTAAATTCATCTAGGACAAGATTTCTAAATCTAGTCAGTCTACAACGGCCGGCACAAGTCAATCTATGAACGTGTCAGTCAATGTCAGTCTCCCAAAAATTACGATTCCTACATACAGTGGCGACCAAAGTTTATGGCCTCCAGTTTTGTACAATAATCTTATACATTCAAATCAAAAATTGTCAAATGTTGAAAAAATGCAATATTTATTTTCATATCTACAGGGTGAACCTGCAAAATTATTAAGCGGTATTTCAATTTCCAATGACAATTACGTCATGGCATACAACAAGTTGGTAGATCGGTATAATAATAAACGTCTCTTGGCCTCAAAGGCGCTCAATACTGTTCTATCAGCTACATTGAGAAGCGATACTGCAAAGGAGCTACGGTCTCTTTTGAATACATTTTCGGAATCACTGTCAATTCTACAAGCGCTCGGATTTGAGACAAATCAATGGGACTTTATTATTTTTCACATTCTTTTGGAAAAATAAGATGTTGGTACAAGAACTAAATTTGAAATTCAATGCAGTGGAGTAGATTTTCCAAAGTACGACGATTTATTTCAATTTTTAGAAAATAAATGTAAAGCACTCGAATCAGTACAGCATTTAAGCAATTTCAAATCGAATAAACCTATTTCGAACATTCCTAATAACAAGCCTTATTTAAAGGGTTATAGCAAACCTTCCGCACCTTTCTTGCTCCATAACGGTGTATCCACCAAATGGAACGGCTCCAACATAAAATGCTGTTTATGTCGCGAGCTACATACGCTTTCTAGGTGCCCAAGGTTCCTAGAAAAATCGCCAAGCGATAGAAATGCTTGTGTACAGAAACACAAGCTGTGCACGAATTGTCTGCACAAATCCCACGGTGTTCAGCAATGCCGTTCGTCATTCAACTGCCGAATTTGTAATGCTCGTCATCACTCCACCCTCCATATTTCTAAGATCACGAACCCAAATGCGGACGTTTCACATACAAGTGAAGCTCAAAGCGTACCGGGCACTCCGTCCACTTCGAGTGGTACACAAACCACAACCTCTGGCAACACGTACGCGGGCCAAAGTACAGTGCTTCTTGCCACAGCGATTGTAGATATCTGCAACGGTCGCGGCAATTTTCAGCCAATTCGTATTTTGATCGATTCCGGAAGTCAATCGAATTTTATTAGCGAGACCTGTCTACGCAGGTTAGGTTTGACAAGACGTCACTTCTCTTCCTCCATTCTCGGGTTAAATCAGATGGCTTCATTTACGTCAAAAGGACTT
>JABXWE010027223.1:0-13331 GCA_014611495.1 Limonius californicus | reverse complement strand
TCTAGAACAGTAAAATGATTCTGAATTCTGTGAATCGAGTTTCTTCTAAAACCGTAAAATATTCTCGATACGTAAAATCAAAGTGAATTCCTGAGTCTAGAACCGTGCAGCGCTTGTCAATTCTAAGAATCGGATTTCTAATCTTAATTCTAGAATCGAAAAAACTATTCTCGATTATGAGAATCAGATTTAGATACTGATTCTAAAACTATAGAATAATTCTCGGTTCTAAAGAAGAACTCTTAAGTTACTATTAATTTTGAGAATCAAACTAAATTCCTGATTTGAGTACCGTAAAAAGATTCTCGGTTCGAAGAATTGAATTTGAAAATTTCTATTGAAAATCATTAAATAGTTTATATTCTGAGAATCAAATTGAATTCTAGAACCGTAAAACTATTCTCAATTCTAAGAATCGAATTATGAATCTTGATTGTAGAACCGTAAAACTATTCTCCACTCTAAGAATCGGATTTCTGATTTCAATTCTAGAATCGTAAAACTATTCTCGATTACGAAAGTCAGTTCAATTTCTGATTCTATACCCGTACAACAACCAATTCCAAGAATCAAATTTCGAATGTCGATTCTAGAACCGTAAACTCGTTCCTAAGAATCGCATTTCTAATCTCAATTCAAGAACTGCAAGGCTTTTGGTTGTAAGGATCGAATTTCAAATATAGATTCCAAAATGTAAAGTTATTTTCGATTCTAAGAATCTGATTTCTAATTCCCTTTTTAGAACCGTAAAACTATTATCGATTCGGAGAATCAAATTGATTTTTGCTTCTAGAACCGCAAAATGATTCTGAATTCTGTGAGTCGGATTTCGAATCTTTCTTCTATAGCCGTAAAATATTCTCGATTCATGAAATTAAATTAAGTTTCTAATTCTAGAACAGTACAAGGATTCTCAATTCTAAGAATAAAATTTTGAATATCGATTCTAAAACTGTAAATTATTCTCATTCCTAAGAATCGCATTTCTAATGTCAATTCTAGAACTGCTAAATTTTTTTCGGTTTCTTGCATAGAATTTCTAATCCAGATTCTAAAATGTAAAATTATTTTCGATTCTGAGAATCGAATCTCTAATTTCGAGTGTAGAACCGTAAAACCATTATCAATTCGGAGAATCAAATTGAATTTCTGTTTCTACAATTGTAGAATGATTTTCGATTTTGGGAATCGAGTTTCGAAACCGTAAAATATTCTCAATTCGTAAAAACAAATTTCATTCCTGATTCTAAAACCGTACAACTATTCTCAATTCCGACAATCTGATTTCTAATCTCAATTCTAGAATCGTAAAACCGTGACTGATTCTGAGACTCAAACTAAATTCCTGATTTTACAACCGTACAATGATTTTCGGTTCTCAGAATTGAATTTCGAAATTCCTTTCTAAAACCATTATGGTAAATATTCTATATTGTGAGAATAAAACTGAATTCCTGATTCTAGAACGTAAAACCATTCTCGATTCTAAGAATCGGACTTCTAATCTCAATTCTGCTGGTAAAACTATCCTTAATTATGAGAAGATATTGAGTTACTGATTCTAAAGCCGTAGAACCATTCTTGGTTCTAAGAATCGAACGTCGAGTGTCGATCTTAGATCCGTAAAATTATTTTCCGTTCTGGAAATCGAATTTAGAATCTTCCTATGAGAATTGTTAGACTATATTTGATTCTGAGAATCAAAATGAATTTCTGATTTTTAGAACTGTTGAAGGATTCTTGGTTGTAAGAATCGAATTTCACCAATTCCTTCTAAAACCGTAAAATATTTTAGATTGTGAGAATCAAATTGAATTCCTGATTCTAGAACAGGTAGAATGTTTATTGTATGAGGTACATTCGCATTTGAATTTTGATTTAATTCTAATATATTTTAAAACATCTTTGCAGTTAATTTAGTCTTTTATCGAACTAGTATATTACTAAATATTTTGTGCGGGAGTGCATTACAATCAAAGAGAAATAGGAATTGCCATTAAAAATTGTATGACGTCATCTATGAGAAATAATTACCATCACAAATTTATAATATGTGCTATAATTCCGAGATATCGAATTTGTTTCATATTTTGTCAGCATGCTGCATAAATTGCAAATAAAGTGTATAACTCTATTCAAAGTTAATATTGACTGCTGCTATTTTATTTAATACTGCGTAAAGTACAAGGTTTAACCACTGTAAATGGCTGTAATTAACTCCAATGATTACAGCAAACCTGGGCATTTCTATTAAGTTTAGTTTGAAGCAAATTGTAAATCAAGGACAGAAATATTACGCATTTAAGGATTTTAAAGCTACAGGCACTGTAGAAAACAGTTACATAAACATTATTTCGAAATCTTGGGAAGATCAACCTATTGGTAAGTATTTCAAGTTTATTATGTTATATGTAAACATTTTTATATTGGATTTTAGTTGACCACGTGGCAGACTTTTTCAATAAAAACCCTAAGCGTGCACTAGCCTTAATACAGGACGATTTTGATGAATCTTTGGGGAGATACTCCAAATATCTGGCAGAACAAGTACTAAATAGAGTTCCGGCTCAAGAACTTATCCCGGAATGAATGAGTAAATACGAATAGTGTTTAGTCAATATGTTTGGACAAATTATATTAAACAATACTATGTTTAAAAAGGGGGATGGATACTGGTGTAACCTGTAGAGTTCTAAATATATACAAATTTTATCAGTAGGTTTTTTATTTGACGATTGTTTTGACGTACTAAACCTAATGAAAGTTTATACACATTGGTCTAACAGTGTGAGAATAGATGTTGTGCTGTAATAATGATTTATAATAAATAAAATTATGTATATTTTAAAAATAGTTTTGATACTACAGGGTGCTCGGTTAATAAAATAAGCAGAAGACGAAACTTTTCAAACACCCGTACATGATTTAATTTTTGTGTTTATTATCAGTGGCGAGATCTAGGACGCGGTTTTCCAAGCATCTCTAGGCACTTAGGCCACATTTGGCCCATTGTACACCCTAACTAAGAATTTTGCCTATCTGGGGTAATTCCAACTCCAGTAGTGATTTTTAACATGTCACACATCGCAGTGGCACGGGACCTACGGCTCTACTTCTTATCCGACAGAAGGTGCATTTTCAGATTTTTCCCCGCTAGAAAAAACTCGCGGGCTATAAAAAATTTTTGCAAGCCTGAGATTCAGCTATAAAGAAATGCCAATTTAAACAAATGTCAAATTAAAATAATTAATTCATCTGTCAAAATCTGTTTAACCCGGTTCTTGCAATTTGTTTATTTGTTTACTTTTTAAAATGCGTTTTAATGCGACGAGATACCTTTGAGGTTAAGTTTACTTTGTTTGTGTTTACGGCCGGTACATAACATGACAGCTACGACATCACTTGTAGCACTCACAGCCAACCGTAATTTGAAAACTTTTTGACCGCTCGTTATAAGTTTATTGCAATAGGTATTCAATCGATTAGATGAATATTTAAAGAAATTTGTTGTTAGTGTGTCCTCTTGGAAAGGTACCGAGAATTTCTAAATATACTGACTTTAAGAACTGTTAGATATTTTGGAGTTGTACTGATTGATGTTGTCGAATCAGTTATTGATTTCTTCTTTTTTGCTTGCTGTTAACCAAATCTTAAATAAAGATTATTATAGATACAAGACACCCGATCACTTTTGACAGTCTCAAAGTTTTGAAAACAGTCCACAAACTAGTCCAACGAAAAAAATATGACGGAAATATTTTAAAGGCAGAGTCTGGGTCGATTTCAAATTCATGTCTACTCAACTCAAGAAAATATTAATTTGGATGGTGATATGGTACGAGTGATCGCAGTATTAGGGTCAAATACGAGGTGTGATCAATTGAAGCCAATTTTTGCTTCATAAAAATTTTTTTCAACAATTTAATTACAAATAATTACCGTCATAGTTAAGGCACCTTTTCCATTGTTTTACTAACCGACGTATACCCTGCTCAGAGAATTCTTGTGGCTGCTGATTGAAAAAGTCGTCTACAGTTGTCTGTACTTCTGCGGCAGACTCAAAATGTCGACCTTTAACTCCTTTTTCAACGGTCCAAAAATATGGAAATCGCAAGGCGATAGATCCGGGCTATAGGGTGGATGCTCTAAAACCCTCCATTTCTTTCGTTGAAGATTTTCTTTTACCACATTAGCAACCTGAGGCCTGGCATCGTCGTGCAGCAAAATGACCCCACGCGTAAGTTTTCCTGGACGTTACCGTTTCAATACTTGATGAAGCTTGTTCAAAGTAAGTTTCATTGTACAGATTTGCATTGACATTTATTCCAGGTTCCTTCAAATTTATCAACAAGGGTCCTTCATGCTCGAAAAAAATGTTAACATCACCTTGCCTGCAGAAGGTTGTGTTTTAAACTTCTTCGGTGGTGGTGAACTTAAATGTTTCCACTGCATCGACGATAACTTACTGGATGGCTCGTAGTAATGGCACCAAGTTTCGTCACCATCAACTATTGACAGAAGAAAGTCATCACCATTTTGCCTATAGTCTATCAGGTGTTGCAGAGATAAGCCCTTTCGCTAGCATTTTTGTTCATTAGACAAGAGACGAAGAATCAGTTGCGAACAAACTTTGCTGTAACCTAGATTACGAGCAATACTATGGACAGATCCTACACTCGCACCAACAATTTCTGATATTTCTTCTAATTGAAATTCGACGATTTTCTCTAATAAGGCCTTTCACACATGCCATATTGTTTTCTGTTATGCAGTACACCTGGTTGCGGCTCATCCAGTCTCCTCTTTTCCATTCTTAAATTCGGAGCACCATTCCTTCACAGTTGGGTACGCAATACGAATCATGGTCAAAATGTGGCGGGGAAAATGTCGCGGCACAGAATGTCGCGGCCATATTGTCGCATGGTCGAGATGTTGTCTGGACATAATGTCGCATGGTCATAATGTCGCTTAGATAGAATTTTACTTGGACTCAATGTCGCATCGATGTAAAACAAAATACATGACTATAGGATTATCGGCGAGCCTGCCTGTGAAAGCATATTTTCACCAATAATACTCAGTAAAATCTGCATTATAAGTTCTTTTTGATAATACTCTCATCCTCACTAATTACAAATATAAGTAACTGAGCATATATAATCGGGAATGATGTAGGTTAAGTTATATGGGTAATAATACATCATCATTACTAATAATTGAAAAGATAAGTACATGGGCACATTTATATCCGTAACTTAGAACTCTGAGAATTTTAAATACCTGCTCTCCCAATGCAATTGCAGATAAAAAAAGGGTATAAATACATTTCCCCGGCGTTCTTCTGTGTTCAGTTCTTTTTTGCACAATTTCTAAATTGAATTAATTCCAAGTGTGTGTACTGTGCAGAAGTGAGCTAAGAGTATTTCAAGGTATGTAGCTATAATTTCAATCTGAAAATTGCCGAATATTCAAATGAGTTTATATTTCAAATTCAAGTTTGATTTCTGTTTAAGATGCCTTTAACTTGTGAAGAGTCAGAAAGGAAAGAATCTACTCGGTGTTGATGGATTCATATTTACAACGGAACGAATTATTGATGAAAAACCATTTGGAAATGTGTCGAAGCACGGAAAAAACTTAACGCTAGGCAACTCAAGTGTCTTGATCGGTGTCACACAAAAAATAACAAAGTTATTCATCATTTAAATAATCATAATCACGTCCCTAACGCCTTAGACATCAATACGAAGCAGAGTCGAGACGATATAAAACAGCAATCCACAAATTCACTGGATACTCCACAACAGATTGTAGCTGATGCAACTACTGGATTATGTCAATCTACCCAAGCGTCGCTGTCATCCGTTCCCGCGTTGAAAAAACTGGCGAGTAATCAATTTTCTAAAACAGCAATCACTTAACGTAATTGTTACCGTGTAGATTAATATTAATTTGTTTAATAGGCCCAACGTCGCAGACGGGCTGCTGGAATTCCTTTACTGAATCCTGTTTGGATATTCCAAATAAGTTTAAAGAAACCATAAGTGAATCTCCCTTCTTGTTGTTTGATCGTGGTCCCGCAACTAGTGCAAATCGGTTTATTATATTTTCAACTCAAGAAAATTTGGACCTATTGGCATATTCACCACATTGGTATGCAGATGGAACTTTCAAAGCGATGCCGTCGCCTTTTCATCAGTTATGGACAATTCATGGAATTCGGTTCAATAATGTTTTACCAGCGGTTTATGCTCTACTACCAAATAAAAGCTTTGCTACAATTTGGAACCAGATAACGAATGGGACCTTAACATACGAAAATTGCTAGCCCTTGCATTGGTACCAATAGCAGATGTTATACCAGCATTTGAAGAGCTTCTTCAGACTGACTTTTATTCCGTTAATGAAGAAGTCTTTGATGCATTAAAAATTAAAAAAACCCCTGTCAAAAGGATTGGCAAGCGTTTGTGTAACGAAAATAGACGAAGTCCAAAGTTTGATATTGCATTATGGAACCAACACAATGCTTGTAATGACGATCTTCCTTGCACCAACAACGCCGTAGAAGGCTGGCATCGTGCATCTTCATCACTAATGAGTGCCTGCCATCCAACTCTATGGAAGTTTATAGACGCTTTAAAAAAGGAGCAAAGTTTAAATGAACTTAAAATTGAGCAATATATTGCGGGACAACGGCCCCCACACGCTAGATAAAAAAAACCGAGAAATGGCATAGAGGATAAAAATAATCGTCGAAAATTATGAAACTCTTCCACTCCAGGACTCCACTCCTACGTGGAATAGCTTTCAGGCTTCAAGCTCACATGTAATACTTGTAGGGTATTATTTTTTAAATTGTAGCTATGAGTTTTTAAAATTAGGAAGTAAAATAACTGTAAATTTATTGTTAATGAACAAATTTTAAAATTTTATCATTATTATTTTATCGTACAATGTACAAAAATAAATTAAAGTCAAAATTAAAATATTTCTATTTGATTATTTAATTAATAAATAAAAAAAAAACTAGCGTCATTTAATGCATGCGACATTGAGTCCACGTGACATTTTGTCTATGCGGTATTCCGGCCGCGACATTCTGTCCCGCGACATTCTGGTCGCGACATTCTGTCCTGCACCTACGCAATACATGCATTTCCATACACTGGTTGCATTCGCGTATGAATCTGCAATGGCTGTACACCATCAGCTCATAAATATTGTAGGACCGTATGCTGATAAAACTTGGACGGATTTTCAAAAACAAACACCATTTCAAAACGAAGTTTTAAAAGTCAGAATCAAATTCAAACGCCAAAAACTTATTAATGTGTTGCTTGCTCGCTTGCTTGCTTTGAAAGAGCGAGATCTAGGACGCGGTTTTCCAAGCATCTCTAAGCACTTAGGCCACATTTGGCCCATTGTACATCCTAACTAAGAATTTTGCCTAACTGGGGTAATTCCAACTCCAGTAGTGATTTTTAACCTGTCACACATCGCAGTGGCAAAAATGTTCTGCACCATTCCTTTACAGTTGGGTACGCAATACATGCATTTCCATAAACTGCTTACATTCGCGTATGAATCTGCAATGGCTGCACACTCTCAGCGCATAAAAATTGTAGGACCGCACGGTCAAAGTTGGACTGATTTTTAACAACAAACACCATTTCAAAATCGAAGTTTTAAAAGTCAGAATCAAATTCAAATACCAGAAACTTATGAATGTGTTGCTTACAAACACTACTAACATTAACAAACGTCATTTGAATGATTGAATTTGTTTTTAAAGCTAAGTTGATCAAAGATGGGTTTCAGTTGAACAAGCCTCGTATATTGCTGAGACATGTGGCTGTTCCGTTGAAAGGGTTGAGAAAATTTTTGCACGAGAAATTGGGTCTGATAATAGTCTCCGTACGATGGATTCCGAAAATGTTGTCACCTGATCAGAAGCGGGCCAGGTTTCTCACCGCTGCGAGCTATTTGAGGTTAATAAGCACGGATTTGAAATGAGTAGATGAAATCTAAGTTCATCACTTTGATCTCGAGTCAAAACGGCAGCATCATGGTTCCCCGCCGCCACAAAAGATAAGTGTTACTTCATCGGCCGCAAACATAATGGTAACAGTGTTTTAGGATTCTGAGGGAGTTCTTCTTGTTGATTATGTATCACGTGGTCACACAATAATAACGGTAGACTATTAAGCAAAACTCATGCCAAAAGTTCATGAAGATATAAAGCAAAAAAGGCGTGGAAAAGTGAAACGCGGCGTTCTGTTCTCTTCCACCAAGACAAAGTTCCCGCTCACATGAGCTGTATTTCTATGCCTGCTATTCATAATGCTGGATTTGAAATTTTACAACAACCCCCATATTCGCTAGATGTGGTCTCCAGTGACATTCGCCTGTTGCCCAAATTAAAAGAACATCTTCGGGGAAGATGTTTTACTAAAGGCATTCAAGCTCTGCATCATCGTTATACTAAGTTTGTTAACTTTCTAGGGGGTTATGTTGAGAAATAAAGTTGTTTCAAATGTTGAAGTCATTTAGTTTTTTATCAACGACAATACCCCTCGTATGATGTAAAAAAATAGTTTTCAAACTTCTACAGCAGGCAGTACTTGTCAAAATAAAAAGTTTCCATAGAAAATGCGTTTTAAGGGAGCCATAGCTCTTTAAGAGGTATATAAGAAATGGGGTTTTCGTTTCACTACAGCTACAACGAAAATGCAATTTTTAATGAGACTTTGGGCATTTATGTTAAATTTTACGTATAATTAGATGGTGTTAGGATGAAATTGGGGTAGTTTAGACGATTTTTTTAGTACCGATGAAGCTGAATTGACAAAAAACGGGTTAATAAATTTTCATAACATCCGTCACTGAGCCGATGAAAATCCTCACGCTGTAATAGAAAGTGGACATCAAGTTCGCTTTTCTGTTAATGTATGGGTTGAAATTTTGGGAAACAGATTTATTATAACTATCTTTTTGCCAAATCCGCAAAGAATTTCAATAATATTGTAATTCGTTCAAAATCCTGTAGTAATATTAATTTTAAGTTAAATAAAGAAAGGTACTTCAATTTTATACTGATTGATTTGTCTGGAGTCTTGGAAGATGTGCCCTTAGGGCAACGACAAATAATGTATTTTATGCACGATGGTGTTCCTCCTCATTTTGCCGGAGAAGTTAGGCAACATTTAAATAATGTTCTAGAGCGACGTTGGGTGGGATAAGGAGGACCTAACGCTTGGCCTCCAAGATCGCCAGATCTCAATCCGCTAGATTTGAACTTGTGGGGTCATTTGAAAAGCATATTTTATTTGGAGCCAACTGCACAATCATGTGATCGGATAAGAAATATTCTAGGAATATTCGACAAAGTCCGCAATTGATGGAAACGACGTGCAGGATTAATTTTCGTCGACAAGTGCAGTAAAACTTTAAGGTTTAAATATCTAGAAAACGGTTTATGATATGATCGATGGATCGGTCAAGAGTAGCTTTTTTGCCTACATTGCACAATATTTTCGAATATGGGATTGACACTTAGAACCAATGAAAATAAAAAAGTTATTTTGAAAACTACCCTCCACCCCCGCCGAAACTTGCAATTTTACTCTACCTCTATCTAATTCTACGTAAGAATTAACATAGGTGTGCAAAGTTTCATTAAAATTGCATTTTCATGGTAGCTGTGGTGAAACGAAAACCACATTTTGATTTAATATTTAAAGGGCCGTAGCTCCCTTAAAACGCTTTTTTGAGCCTGTGATTATATGTAGAATGTTTTTTTCTTATTGGGACGGGTACTACCAGCCGCAGAAGTTTGTTACACTACTTGTTTACACCCTGTATATACTTTCTGTTTTTACGTATTTGTTGGTGGAGGTTAGATTGCGCTGAAGTCACATAAACTAACAGTCGATACACCTATCGGTAGTTCACATAATACCACACTTAATCTCAATACAGACATTTCTTGAATTTTTAAAGTTTATTTTAGATAAGGCTGTAGTAAACAATGATTATCTGAGATTTCAGGACTTTTTGACTGTGAAAATGGACTGTTGCTTATAATAAAAACGGAATTTTAAGTTCTAGTATGGCATTTTGAACATTTTTTCTCGTATTACGTTTAACCAAATATCGAGCAAATACGGTGATTTCATTATCACCCAGTTCAATTGTAAATATCGTGTAGTACATATGTTTATAGAGCGTGGTGATAAAGTTACGCAAAAAAATAATAATTTTTCTATTTAATATATTTGGGAAAATCCTGAAACACGTCCATTTTGTTTTTCAAAAAGGTACTCCCCAATCTAAATTTTTTGGTTTTTGTTTCTGCGCTGTGAGGTCGGCAGATTTTTTTATTGGCAACCACAGTTTTTTCTTCTTATTTTGATAGATCTCCTCACCAGTTTAAATGGTGATACACCCCAGATCACAATTTTCTTTAGACAAATACACATAAAGTTCAAACAATTCAGAATCTATTTTTAATGAAAATCACATCAAAATTATCTAACGGAAATGTTTAAATTGTCTATCATTAACCAGTCCATGTGTAAACACTTTGCATCGTACGCCCAATAATTAACGGGCTGCTACTTTTTATTTTTAAATGAATCCGACGCCTTAAATCGTCGATATTGTAGAAAGAACGGCGAAAATCGCTTGAGTGGCCTGCACGATCACCAGACTTAACGCCGGTACAGTTCTTTCAATGGGACCATGTAAAATTGTGATATTACATTAGTATATCAAACAATTTTGAGATTTAAGGCATTGGATTGGTTTAGAAACGGAAAGTATGAACCAGAAAATTACTGAGCGTGGATACAAAGTAATTACACACGTGCTGGTCAATACCAACTGGGTCATCATCATCATCATCATCATCATCCGCTGTCTATCCAATTGCTATGATATAGGCCTCCCCCATACTATTCCACCGTTGTCGATTCTTCGCTTGTCTTACCCGGTTTAGGGCTGCCGTCTTTTTAAATCATCGGACCATCTCGTTATGGGCCTTCCTCTGCTCCTGTTTTCGCCCCATCTTGTAAGTTTGTTACACTAGTCATTATCTTTTCTTACAGCGTGACCAGCCCACTGCCATTTCGGCCGAGCTATTCACTCCAGTACATCGATCACCCGTGTCTTTTCTCTGATCTATTCATTAGTTTTGCGATCCTTCACGCTGATACCTAATATACGCCATTCCATAGCTCTTTGGTTGACACGGAGCTTATTAATAATTCCCTTAGTGAACGTCCAGGTTTCTGCTCCATAAGTTACGACTTGTAGTATACACTGATTATATATTTTCGTTTTTAGGTCTGTTACTATTTTCATCTCCATTACGTCTTTTACTATTCCGTAAGCAGCCCATCCCAGTCTCATCCTTCTTTCCACTTCCGCAGTTTGATTTTCTTTGCCTACCGTGTCTGTTTCACCTAAGTAGACATAGCTGTTAGCTCTGTGGTTGTTGTTACAATTTAGTTTAAACTCCTTCTCGTTCTCCGCTTTGTTTGATATTATTTTTGTTTTTTTTTTTCGTATTGATTTCTAATCTTACACTTTCTGCTGTATTTTTTAGGTCTTCTATCATCGATTTTAATTCGTTAATATCATGATATTATTACCACGTCGTCAATAAATCTCAGATTATTGAGCCTTTCTCCAACTATTAAAATTCTCTTGCCTTCCCAGCGGAGCTTTTTAAATATGTCTTCTAGAGCAAGTGTTACAAGCTTTGGGGATATTACATCACCCCTCTGTTTATAGGCACCTTCTCAGTATCTGCGTGCAATCGGATATGCAGTGTAGCTTTTTTATAAATCTGCTCTAACATGTTGATATACCTCTGATCGGCTCGACGTTTTTGAGAGACTTGTTACGGCCCATATTTCAATACTGTCAAAAGCTTTCTTAAAGTCTATGAATCCAAGCTATAAGGGTATGTTGTACTCAGTTACTTTCTCTATTAGTGTCTTAACTGTCTGTAGATGGTTGACAGTGCTACCCTTTCCTGAAACCAGCTTTTTCCTCTTGTTGATAGAAGTCCAGTTTGTTCTCGATTCTATTCGTTAGTATTATAGACCTGTGACAGTAAGCTTATTGGGCGCTAATTCTCTAAATCTTCGTTGTCTCCTTTTTTATCTATCAGTATTACAAGGGCATTTTCCCATCCATATGGTATGTCTCCTTCCTCAATGCATGTGTTGAATAGTTTTGCTAGTTCTTTTTTGAGTATCTCACCTCCTTCTTTTAACATTTCTGGGAAAAATCCATCATTTCCATCCAGCTCTACTGCAGCCAACTGGATAAAGATGGACAATTTAAAAATTTCTGTTGCGTAACTTTTTCATAATTTTCATTAAAACTAAATGTTGAAGTGTTTGAACTTTATGTGTTTTTCTCAAAAAGATTTATCGCATTAAATATCAAAATTATGAATTTTGTGCGGAACTTTATCATCACGTTGTGAGTGCAGTGCGGGACTTCGAGTAGGGTGGTCACGTCTAGCAGAGCTCCGCTAAATACCTGCAAATAAGTTTATTAAATCTACTAAATCTATTAAAGTTGTTTAGTGGATCTGTAGGGCACTTTCCCGCGATTTGTTTAGATTATTTCGGGGAGGAAGTCGCCAAGTGAAGTGAGAGTGCATATTATAAAAACAATCAAGCGTGCCGCGATCAACTGTTTAATCGGCGGAGCGATCAACCAGCGGAAAAGACAGCAAGATCGAGGGAAGCTATGCATAGATAAAGATAAGTGAAAGTATTGGAGTCTGGTCGGATCTAATGTAGATATAATTAAATCTAACGGGAGATATTATAATAAAATGTATGGGAGTTTAGCATAAGGGCTTCACGGGACGGGAGAGCAGGTAGGAACCTTTGACCATAAAGTGGCCGACAAGAACGGCGTCTCAACTAGAAACCGAATTCTGGGAATACGGCCATAAATCTCAATCGAGGATAATAGGTCGACTAGGGCTAATTTTGAACACATGCCAGATGGTAAAAATTTGATTTTTGTAATACCTTGCGTGTAAATCTACAGCATTTCATTGTAAATCAGACAGCAATACCATGATTTCATGAGTGTATCCACGACTATAGATTGTGCAAATAAGAGGTAGGAATATTGAAATCTGTGGTATTTCTATTAAAATATCTTCATTTCAATATCATTTTTAAATATAATTGCGAGTATTCCAGCGTATTGCAGGTTTATTATTAAAATCAATGTAAACATTGGCAATATTATTACTTTTGTGTGATTCACATAGATGCTGGAGATTGCCAATACTAATGGGG
>JABXWE010027221.1:0-29979 GCA_014611495.1 Limonius californicus | reverse complement strand
TTGACGCTGCAGCCGAGATACCTCAAAGCGCAATTGTCAAGGGATGCCGTAGCTGCCGAGATACCTCAAAGCGCTTGGAGGATGAAGGGTTAATCGAACTTGACGCTGCAGCCGAGATACCTCAAAGCGCTTGGCAGGTGAAGGGTTAAGGAAACTTGACGCTGCAGCCGAGAAACCTCAAAGCGCAATGGTCAAGGGATGCCGTAGCTGCCGAGATACTTCAAAGCGCTTGGCAGGTGAAGGGTTGAGGGAACTTGTAAGGAACTGTGCGTCTTGATGTTTAGATCAAGAATTCTCTTCAGAACAACTTACTTCTGCTTATATAGGCCAAAAGCGGGTGTTGGATCGTGAGAGCCCACTGCACGTGCACCCCATTTTTACAAACAACACGTATTTATCGCCCCATAAATCCAGAACCAATAATATTCGTAAAAATAAGTTAATTATCTGTAAAAATCTGAAGGACCAAACGAAATAAATATCTTCCTTAATTTCGTGTTTCGTTTTAGAAAGGTTATGGCTTACTAAACCAAACAGCTATAACAACAACACACCACGCTAAAGTCAGCTGTTATTGGATATCTTACGTACTTCAACTAAATCAACTAATTCGAAGTCATATTGTTAATCTATTTACCTGAAATAAATAGCTGAAAGAAAGACGCTGAAAACAATATTTTAAATATGGTGTTATAACATCAACTATCGAATGTGTTGTGTTGTTTTATAACTGCATTCAGTGTACATGAAAGTGGATATTTATTTTATGATCGTTGCCCTCATAAATTAAGTGTACCCGTAAAGGACAGACCCTTTTTCCAAAGCATAAACACGTGTTAAGAAACGGCCGTTTCCAAGATAAATGAAGCGTGTTTTTCAAACGCCACTAAAATCAATTAGCAGTTACATTTAACATGAAATATATATGCCAGTACAGATTAAAAATTAAAATTATGAGCATAAAGTCCCAAAATTCAACTGTCTGTAATAATATAAACATAATGGCAAATGCGGTCCGCTACATTACTGTTCTTGTGACGCTGAGGTGCAGCTGTCTTTCCAGCGTTTTGGTGGTCTTCCAATGCGTTGTTTCTGGTTTGTGGTCGCTGGCAACTTTCGGCAGTCTTTCGTTGGGCATTCTTGTTACGTGTTCATTCCACTCTTTACGGCGTCTCCTCGCCCATCTTACATTATCTTGGACATTGCACGTCTGTCTTATGTTCTCGTTTGGTATTCCATCGTAGAATGTATGTTCTGATATGGATCTTGGAACCTTAATTTCCGTGGTCCGGAGTGATCTTTTGGTGTTTCTGCTTGTATGTCATAATGGGACGGATGCATGTTTTGTATATTTTAACCTTGGATTCAGTGTTCATGTTTTTGTTTCTCCATATTATCTCCCTTAGGCATCCTGACACTCTTGCTGTTTTATTTATTTGAGATTTAACCTCTGTCTTTCGGTTCTTGTCGCTTGATATTTCCACCCCTGGGTATTTAAAATGCATTACCTGTTCAATGGTTTTGTCGTTGATTATCAGTTTGCATCTTCTGGGTTCTATTGATACGGTTAAGGATTTGGTTTTTTCTATTGATATCTCTAGGTTTACGATATAGCCGTCAGGTAGAAAGTGTGCAGTAGGTTTTGCAGATCGTCTGAGTTTTAGGCAATGATTGCGGCGCCATCTGCGTAGCATACCAGTTTCAATTCTTGGTTTTCCATTCTATACCCGTGGGTAGCTGTTATTACCTTCTTTTAATTTTATCCATTACTATATTAAAGGGCAGGAGGCTCAGTGAATATCCCTGTCTGATTCCGATTGATACCTCGATTTCTTCCGTTAATATGTTGCTGATTCGTCTTAGTATGTTTGTTTAATTGTGCTATTATCTGTATTACTTCCTTAGGTACATGTTTTTCTTGTAAAATTTCTAAAAAGTCGTTTACTTTTATTTTATCTAAGGCTTCCGCGAGATCGATGATACACATAAAAGATGGCGTTGTGTATTGAATGGATTTTTCGACGATTTGACGTATAACAAATATTGCCTCTGTTGTACTTGGTTCTTCCGGAAACCTTGTTGTTCTTCACACAGCTCAAGCGTATTCGCAATGATTGATTTTAAAATATTTGTGAATAATTTCATAATGCAAATAAGCAGTGTGACACCTCTATAGTTTTTAAGATTCTTCTTGTCACCTGTCTTAAATATGAGTATCGTTATGCTTGACTTCCAGTCTTCCGGTGGAGTGCCTTTATTCAGTATTGACTAGAACAGTTTTCTTAGTTCCTGGCTTAGGTCATTTTCTCCGTATTTAATAAATTAGTTTCGGATTTGGTCTGGTCCTGGTGCTTTCCGGTTTTTTAGATTTGTATTGGCTTTAGTGACTTGCTCTGTTGTTGGTATTGTCGTACTTATTTCATCGTGGTCTGCTATTGTTATATTTTCTTCATATAGATTCTTAAAGTACGTAACCCATGTTTCTTCTTCTATTGTTTGTGTCTGTGTGTGTTCATTAATATCTTGCCTTCGTCGTTTGAGCATGCCCTAGATTTTGCGTTGAGCACCATAGAGATCATGTTCGGTGTCTTGTGTAAATTTGGCCAGTATTCTTTTTTGTGTTGGAGGATCTGGGCGCTTACTCTGTTTCTGGTTTCTACATAATTTGCGTGTTCGTCTATTGATCTGTCCTTAATGTATCGTAACTATGCCGCTCTTTTTCCTTGTGCTAGAATTTTTATTTCTTCAGTAAACCAGGGTTTTTCGTTCTTCTTGGCGTTTAAGTTAATTTTCCTGCTACCTAAAGCTTCGTATGCCGCTTCATTGATGTGGTTAGGATCTTCTTCCATCCTTCTTCCACACTGTCTTCCTCTTCAATTGGATTAGATTTGATTTTCTGAGCTAGTCTGCTGGTGTATACTTAGTGCGTTAGTGCTATCATCCATAAATGATTCGATATTTATTTTGTCGGTGTATTTTTCTTCCGTTGTATGTTCAAACTTATTTTTCCTTTTACCAGGTTGTGGTGCGAACTTATATTGGCCGAGGATAGTGTACGGACATCCAATATTTTTGACGGGTGAATTGATCTGCTGGATATGATATAGTAAGATATATAAGATTACATTTCTTTATTTATAAATAAATGATTGCCTTTATAAAGAAATCATTTAATTAAGTTGATAAAAATAGTTGTGACTGACTGTAATCCAACTATTACAAATCTGTGTTAATAGATTAATTCAGAAAAAATACTTTTTTATAAAGACAAGATTACATTTTTCTATACAATAATGATTATGTTGTTGTTTATACACAAATCAATTAATTATGTAGAAAAAAAATAGCTTCCACTGAGTCTAGTGTAGCTTCAATACATTTACATCTCGTATGCAAACAGATCAATTCAAAAGCACTATTTTTCCATGAAGATAAAATTATAATTTTCTATATATCACTGATTTTGTTCGTCTTAATAAAGAAAATCAATTAATTAAGTAGAGCAAAATAGTTTGCACTGATTCTAACTTAATTTTAATAAATTTGTATGAACGGATTAATTTGAAAGAACTACTTTTCAATAAGACAAGGTTACTTTTTTTATATATACAAATGATATATATGTAGGTACAACTACTTTTCCTTAAAAAACTAAATTACAGGCTATTTAACACAATATAAAAGCATCAGGTTTATCTGACTGTAATCCTGCTATGATTCAGTATAAAATAATTTATTAAAATTTAGCTTTATTTCTGAAAATTATGAGAGGACTTAAGCCATTAAATAATGTAGAAAGTTTTGTTAATCGGGGAATGAAACTATTTATGTAAAATATATCAATATTTAAGTGTGCAGTAATGACGAAAACAAATCTTTTGATATATACATTAGAGAGCAAAAATTATTTTCAAAATTATCAGTGGTTTCCCTTTTATAACATAAAATACTATTCAAGTTTAAATTCGATGTAAACCTAATAAAACACCAATTATTATTTTATTTATCTTTCCAATTGTTTATATTTTTCCTTTGTAAGAAACAATTACCTCGTTTTCGTTGGGCGTAACTTTGGTGTAATACACTTCTCTCCGGAATTTTAAAATCAATCAAGCTTTGGTGCGTATAATGCCGGAGCAAGTGGCGAATCTTCACAACGAAAGCAGCAAACACGTTGTCCAGGGATTTTGTTGTACAAATTAGTGCAGTCTTTGCACGTATGCTGGGTAGGAGGCTAACTTAACCCTTCGAACAGAGAACAGAAGTTTCACTACATGGTTTACGGTTGTCAAAGATGTTCGTTTCACAACCGGGACCGACGGCTTTACGTGCCCACCGGTTGCATATGCCACTATATTGGTATACCCATCCACCAGCTCACCAGCGCGGATTGTGGCGCACTACAAATACCGTTTACTGCAGTACTGTGCTATGCAACCGATAAAACAATTGATATGATTATTACGAAAACATTCTATAACTTCCTATCTGTAGTTGCTCATTATTAGGCAACCTGAACATATATTTTAAGAGGTTCATTTATTTTTTTGACGTTTGTATTAAACTGGAAGAAACCAATAATTTAGCCACTAATAGATTTTGATGTGTTCAATTTTTTCTTGGAGATTTTCTACACAAAAGTATGTGCAATTCCTATTATAGAAAACAGAAACTAATTAACAAAAATTGTCGCCTGAACTTTTATACAACGGTTGCCAAAATATGGAAGAATTATGCGCCTTATTCGCAAATTCATTGCGGAATGTAGCAAGCACGTGTCTAGTACCAAAGTGGGGAGGAACTTCGAGGTTGCCGGAAACCTTCAAATTACTAATACTGTTTTGTTGCTATTAACGGAGGATTGAGTTCTAGGTGCCGGGTCAAACCAAAAAGTCTCATCCTGGTAATTTTTCTGAACCTGCTGTGCTCTGCACAAACTCATGACCACGTCATAACCCCCGATCTTATAGAGCAGACCTTACAGCAAGGCTGCTTGCGTCCCACCAAAGGATTTCTGGCGGCCCGCGAAAAATGTAGAGAATGTAAAATAAGCGGAAGATGTAACAACAAGATGTATAATACATATCGATAATCTAAACAGTAAGAGAATGTGAACAATGTATTGAAAATTGCACCACTGAGGAAAATAATTTTGTTCAATATTAGTGTGATTTCATGATAACAGAAAATTTAAAGCAATAAGTGTAATTAATTGGTAATAATTAAAATTTGCCTTTTCTATAATATGGATTATTTGCTAAATAGTTTAATCATTAATAGCATCTTTACTTCGAGGGTTAGGCGCTAAATCCTATCTGCGGCCCGAAGAAGTTTATTTTGGCCATTATCTACTGCCAAGTTGTGCAGGTTTGTTATAGAGAGTGGATGCGGGATTGCACACTAGCAGCTGTATAGCTTTGTGACGCCAAGCCAGAATAGAGCTGGTGTCCCACATCACCAACTGGGTTTATAGATACTTTTGCTCTTAGTAAGTTTAAATTTATAATTTTGTGGCAAAACTTTGTGTCATTAAAATGGCATATTGGGTGCAAATGGATGCTACAATTCTTCAAAGAAGCAAATCGCTAAGGAGCATTATTATCGGTATATTTGGTGTCCCTAAATAGCTTCACAGTAGTGTGCTCATGCCGCATTCACTCGCTATAACATCCATGGGCATTACCAACAATAAATATGAAAAAGTATTCTAAACGTATTTGTATGATATAGAAATATGCAATTGACTTATTTGAGTTTCATTTTCTGGCCATTTACGGGTATATTGTTTAAAAACGATGAAAACTGTTACGACCATTAAAAGTCTGGATTTTTTAGGGCTTTGTAGGGGTTCACCTGATGCAACGGTTTGCATTTGCAACTGTTGTCAAACTTAACGTTAAATTTCTCCGTACACGTCACAAACTATATTCAAATTCCTTTGAGCAGTTTTGTAATTTTTCTATATATCAAATACTGTTTGCAAATAATTTCTTAGCATAAATATGTTTGAGCATTGTTTTTCTAAAGCCTAATTGGTAATTCAAGAACTTATAGTTTAAATGTATTGTATTATTGGTGTTTGAGTAACCGGGTGTAAAAGTTAGACTTCCAATGCGTTTACAATCACCATATTTTTAGATATTGCTTTTATGGTTTTTGCGACTGTTGTAAATATTTTAATTCTCCGATTGTATTTAATCATTTTTTATTGAGAAGCTATAAAAATAAACACTGCCCAGCAATTAAAAATTCTAAAATGACAAGACTATCGTTTCGAAGTAATTGTTTAAATGTATTAGGATTTAAGATGTTATTTACTCTAAGAACAATTATTTGTACTCCTCTAGCCACTCCAGACAGACTTAGGGAATTTATTTGTTGATCCTTTGAAGTATTCACACCATATTTCAGCGCTATTGTTCGATAATAAATGCCTTGCCGACCTTTGATGTGGGTTGATGTCAAACAATGCCACAACACAGGTATTACTGGTGCTTTGTTTGCGAAACTTATTGCTGCTACTACGGTGCACATTTAAACGGTTGAAACTGGATAATTTGTGCTGTGATTGGACAGTAACAAAACTGGAAAACAACTTAAAAAATGATACCTTCGTTTTAAAGCGCCAGGTGAATCACAAATAAGCAAATATGGTAGCAGTCCAATGTAATGAATTTGAAGGAATCAATATTTTATATTTGTTATAAACGACTTTCGCTATAATTTTGCTCTAATGCGATAGAATAAGTATACTAAAATGCGAATTTATTGTAAACAATGAAACTAACAACGTACATATGCTAGTTATACTAGAAATGAATCTTCTAATTACCAGGCTGATGCTAAGGTGGCCGGCAATTTTAACTAAATTCATTGTATTAGAAAATATACAAAATTGACGACTGGGATTTGATTCATCTGGCTAAAACAAAACGAAAATTAAGAGTTATGAATCCACATTTCCTTACAGAATTATACAGAGTAAGAAACAAAATGTTTTATTTTTTGTAATAACTTTTAAAACATTTTACAAATGTCTAGGAGTTAGATTTTAAAGTTATTTATAAAGAAGAGGCGCATTAAACATTATTCCCAACAAAAAATTCAACATTCATTATAATACAATAGTGCCCCAGGATTCCTTTTCGTAAATTATGACGTATGTAAACATATCCAGAACTTGCCACCCAGCTTTCATATTTACTTAATTATGGACTATAACAGTAAAAAGGGCGCTTTTATAGAGTTAAATGGAGCGACGTTCGTAAACACCAACGTGAGTTACATACGCTCTAGACACTTAAATGCTACTTTCACAAGAAGAGTGAATACATAAATAAATTGAATGAATTCGTTATTTTGTCATTTATTTACAGCAGAAGTTGCAAAAAGGTAGAACAAGTAAAGTTTTGACTGGATTTCCATACTTGTAATTATTATCCTGAATTGTTGGAGGCTTTCGCAGTTTCTCGAAGTGTCAAAACTAAGATTAACTTTCGGCTTAGACTGCGTCGTGATTTGGGAGTAACACCCAGCATAATTAGGTAAGGACGGGCTTGTCGCTTCACTAGCTGTAAGATAATCTGCCTGAATTGTTTTAGCTAGATATGTTTTCGGGACTTGTGTGCCTGCCTAGATTAGATGTACCGGGACGAACAGGATTTATGTTTGGTATATCTTGTTTGTCCAGACAAGACTACTTCCTCGTTACTCCTTGCGCACCAAAAGAAGGATAAGTGCTAAACCAAGGCCTGCGTAGCCCACAAAATCGGTATAACTAACTACAAAATGGACTTTGAGAAGGTGCGAATACTTGCCTAAATACTTCCTCTTCTTCTTTTTCTTCTTCTTCTTCTTCTTCTTCTTCTTCATCATCATCTTCTTCTCACTGTCGCGTTTAGCCAATGTGATCTGCAGAGGTCGAACGAAGAAGCAAGTTACATTCAAGCGCAGAAAAGAAGCCTCTGATGCATAACGAGGACGTCTCCACCTCCAATGGTGCCCACTAGGTCTCTATTTTAAGGTAGAGTCGAGCATAGTGCTATCAGTGACTGACCAGTGCAGTCAAACTAGTACCTCACTAGTGAGGGGAGTGTATGAGGAAATTCACATTAAGCGTGGACGCCAAATAGGGGCGTCGCGTGTAGACGACCTGTAAAGCCTCAACGATACGTAGATGGGTGGGCGAGGGCCTAGGTCCTTACCTAGCCTATTGGAGATCCGATCTTCCAGATCCATGGAGGATGGAGGATTCCCGATTCGCCAATCACTGTGGCCTGCAAAGGTCCGATGAAAAAGCGAGATACATAAAACGCAATATATAGCCTCTCGGGTATAACTGGACAACTCGACCTCCTGTGATGTATATTGGGCCTCTACTATTACCTGAGGTAGACCCAAACAAAGCGCTGGCTGACCAGTGCCAAGATATGTACAAACTGGTACTCCTTTAGGGGGGGATTAACATTTGGCCACGCGGGGGATGACAACTTGAAGACGTTTCATCACGTGAAGTGACAATCGACATCTCAGGCGTTAAAGGAGAGCATAAGAAGGAGTAGACGAGGTCTAAGGAGACTTGAGAAAGCCGGAAGGCGGCAGGCGAAAGGTAGAACGTAGAAGTGAGCGTTTGCCATGAGCATTAGTCGGAGGGCGGCAGATTACAAGTGGAAGATACAAGCTACACTGATAAGACAGGAGATCAAGCTGGAGGGTGACAAGCGAAAGGTAGAAGTAAAGAGAGTGGCAGAAGGGAAGATAAGCCGGAAGGCGGCAGAAGTGAAGAGAGAGGAAAGAAGAAAGAGAGAGAAAGGAAGAAATAATGAGGAAGGAGAGAAGATGTAGTAGAGTGAGGAAGCTTACCATAGCTGCACTCGCACGTGCAATCTCAAAGTACACCCTCGCGGTATGCGTTGCTCTGGGTCCCTTAGGTTCGAGAACAAGCCTCTCGCTCGGGTAACTGGGCGGGTTTCGAGATAACGGTTGGACTCGGGGTGGCAGTGGTACCAGGAGGTTCGTTTCGGGGCACATTGGATTCCGAGATCAGACAGGTAGCCTAGACCAATAGCATAGGAAGTCAAAACTACACGGGCGTCCGAACCTAGGGATGAAGGAAGTCCACACGGGTACGACAGCTGCACTGTTGGGCAAGTAGAATGGGTGTATCGTATCCGATGACACCGTGAATGGCAGTGGCTACATGATCCGGAAAGGGGGAGGATATGCTTAATTGCTAGAAGCTTCACCAGTTCTAACTTGAATGGATGTAGGGCATAGCTATTTGTTCTTATGTTTTTTAACCTATGGATCATTATCCTACGATAATGACGTCCAATTCTCGTACCAACGTTTATATGGTCTTCCTGGGAGTCGTCTCGTGTCAGGTGTCTGTAGTTAAATTATATTTGCTAATCTTTTGTCTCCTATCCTTTCCACGCGATCTTTCCAGTATCTTCTTCTCGATCTTGTTCACCTAACCACATGTTGTATTTCGCATGTCTTACGGAAGTAGACTTACGCTGGTAATGATTCTTAAAGTTTCCATTGCCGTGACTCTCATAATTTGTTGCGTCGGCTCTTGTCTTAGCTGCCTATGCTATAAGTAGCTTTAAACAGGTTTTATATATCCTGACTTTGCTTTTCGCTGTCATGTGTTTCTTTCGCCAGTTGATGTCACGGAGACAGTTGCCTGGGTCTTCACTTTGCTTCTGGTGTTGTTATCACTTGACGTATTAACGCCAAGATAGTTAAGTTACATTACCTTTCGAACGATTTTCTATTGACTTCCAACTAGGTATATTGTGTCGGGGCTATTGATTGCCTATTCTGCGTAGGAATTTTCATTTTAAATTGCTCTGCAGTTATGTTTAGTTTGAACAGCAAACGCTGGAAATCGTTTTCGTTCTCGTCTGTTAGGACTTTATCGTCAGTAATACCTGGTGTAATGCAGCAATTTACCGAAGAATCGTTAAATAATCATGATGGAATGTTAATAGTTATGTGTGCCCAAAACAAAATAAGGATTAATAATACCTTCTTCCCACGCCAACTGAAATATAGGTATACATGGGCTAATAGCAGAGGATAAGAAGCTCTTCTGATCTACATAATCACGAACAGAAGTGTACACCACTGTCAAACCTTAGGCATCCGATCATTGCACTCAACAAATATAGAGTCCAATCACTGACTAATCCTGTGTAAATTCCGTTTCAACCTAACAGTAAAGAAACGGCATCAACAAAATTTAACATAGAATCATTTATTAAAAATCACTTGTATGAAGAATCACTAAAAAATCAAATTATACTTCACACAATACCCGAAGAAAACAACTTCGAACAGACATGGGAAACTTGCTTAAATACTTCAATACTTTCCACGAAACCTGTTTTACAGGCCCCGTTCCCGTCCAACCAGAGCTACGATATTCTGCGCGACTGACTCAGAGCGTTTAAATACCTCCGTACCTCCGATTTGAATTTACTAATCTAATCACTGCAAGCTGTAATGTTTTGCCAAACGTTTGCTTGTATGAATTCACAAACAGTGAATAGGAATATATATATATATATATATATATAAAGATTGCTAAAATGAATAAGATACCGTAATAAGAAATCCTTGTGCGCCTCAAGGTTCATATAATCTCACTGGTCCCTGTCTTGGCACAAGTCTCAAGTCTCAAGAAATTATTCTTGCCCTGGAAAACAAGATATATATCAAGCCACAAATGCTTGTCTGTCCGAAAGTACACATAATCAAGGCAGGGTTTGTTCAGACACACAGTGTTCGAAAGCTGTTCTAACAAATAATCATCCAGCCCGTCAAGCGAATATTGGTGCTTACTTAATTATGCTGGTTGTTATCCCCAACAATCTTGACAATAATAAGTGTTACGCGCCAAACGAGCTTATCGTCGACCCGCAACCGGATAGGTGGAAAAAGACCAGCAGCGTAGCTCAGAGGAGTAGGGGGAGTTCACGGAAATCGCTTACGGGAGGAAGTCTTCCTAGTTGTATACAGAGTAAGTCAAAATTAGTGGGCGCCACCTTCCAAATACAGCTGATTTAAAGTCCTCGTGGAAGGCCGAGGGCCAGCAGCTTACGGGAATCGGACTCACCTTTATTGTGCCGCCTCCTATATATATATGAAGCTTGCAAAATTCATACACAAACAAATACAAATTCTAAATAATAAAAGATATACTAAATTTTAAAGCACATATAATGAAATTATTGGCAATACAAAATAATGACAGCAAAAGGTGATTTTAATAACTCTATTTTATAGACAGTCAAATAGAGCGCTCAAGCCGAGGGGACTCGCCGTCACTGGCGCGCGTAAATGGTCCAAACGACTACTGGGCCAGCGGTGTCAGAGCTTACACAAATAACACAATAAGATATAATTTATTAACCTTTACTTGTTACCAACAACAGAAAGGATCAGTAACTTGGAAGTTTACGCGTAAAAAAAGGGTTTCTTTTTCACTACACAAAAAAACTGGTACTTTCTTCGCAACAAAAAACTTAGTTTCTTTATCTTGATTTGTAGTAACGAGGCGGAGACAGGCACAATTTGGTTTACAAGATGCGGGAACCGTCTGGAGATGTTTTCAGATCCGGGCAAAAAAGGTTGACGTTCTTCGGGAAAATTTCGAAACTTCTGAAAATATCTGCTGCACAACCCTCGTAGTTTGTAGCAGCAACAGCACTACCAAAGGGACGGGAAATGGGCTCCATATTAATCCGCCAAAGGCGATGGGCAAATTCGCAATGAATTTTGCCTTTTTTTGGGTTTAAAATTCTAGCGTACTTCTATGAATCCGACACTTGTCGATCTTCTGTTTTCACCCCATGGTAAAACAGCGAAACGAAAATAATACAAGGGATACTTATCGAAAAACTCTAAGCCGCTCCTTGCAGCACTCAATTTATTTACGGCCCCCCGAATGACTGAAGAGCTAACGCGAAGTAAATCTGCAACATATTACGAAATATCATGAAATATTCCAGAACAATTTCGGCACGTGAATTCCCAGAAAGCGTCCAGGGCCAGGCGCGAATAAAACAATATTCGGCAATTTCGGCTTACAAAGGTGACTATCAACACAACTCAATCTTAGAAAAACAAAATAGGGAAAACTGTTATTAACATAAAAATGGCAATTAAAATAACGTTTTTAATTTCTATGAAACGGCAATTAAAGCACGACATTAATTCAAATCAAGCGGCAATTTTTAAATGAACATAACATAAGTTTTATTAAAATTAGTTTGAAACGTAGGAACAACCAGATCTTAGTGTTTGGGGTTATATAATTTGGTCAATATTATTTGCTGAATTTCATTTTTTCAAACTATTGGTTGTTAAATACGATCAAAAGAAGTATTTTTGGGTTGATTACTGCTAGTTTTACGTAAGTTATGTGTATATTTAATCAAATTATGTTTACATCTGTGTCTAGATTTTACGTCCTATTTATCCTTCTTTTAAGGTTAAATTTGCATAGAAAACAAATATCAAACCAACCCGTAGATCTTGACGTTTGTACGTAAAAATTCCCAAACACAGATGTTTTGCTCTAAATATTTTACACTGTAGCCATTTAAGAAACTAAACATTAAAACAATCAATTTTTTGTTAAAGTACGGATATGATATTTACAAATTTTAACAACTGCAACATCATATGGGCTACATGACTTAAAAACGTGTTTTTGAATAACAGCAATATGTGAACTGAATGAAAACGTCTTTTTTAGGAAAGCAACCGAAGACGTATTTATAACATTTTTAATATTTTCTGTTTGTCAATAGGAGCAAAGAGATGGAATAATATTTGTAACAAATATAATTTCCATATGAGAATATTCATTAAGAATTTGATGCAGGAATAGTTTTGGACGAAATATTATATCTTATATTATGTGAAGCAACAAGCCCCATTTCTAGTTTAACATACCCGATAACATTTTCTGGTTGGGAATTTTTTATATAAGATAAAACGGATAACCTGGGTGGGTTTAAGCCCTCTAATTACAAACAAGCAAGGGTAAGGAAGCGGTCGCATGTCTGAAATCCCTACAAGACCAGTTTTTTCGATTCCTAACCCTTGCTTAACAATCTTCGAATATGAAATACGAATTGGAATGTTACTAAAATGTGCCTTGTGCGAATGTAAATTTTCAACATGATTGCAATTTACACTAGTCGTTTTTTTTTCAGAAATTATTTGCTGATAAGCGTGAAAACGGAAGGCAATACTATTTAATCTTTAAATGTAGAATGATATTAATTAATTGCGCCGATTGTCTCCCAGACTTTCAGCTTTTCAATGGCTTCACACCTACTTAATTGTGCGTCAAATATTGGTCAAATCAACACAATTACTTTGAAACTTGTAATTGATTTACATTTCTTAAACATAAAAGGTTGTTTTAAAAATATAGTCCTGTAACATTAAATCCGTATCCATTTAACCTGTCTCAACTTTCTGTTATTCCAAACTCCGTTAGTAGAAGTCTTACATTGTGCTGTCTAATGCATTAGGTGTATTTGTTCGTGTTTTTAAATTTAAAATATGGCTTCGGCTAGATTACTGTGTACCTAATTGATCATGGCACTTCTTGGTATTAAACTTAATAAGTATTTAAGTGATCATTTAGCAGTTACGCATATTTACAAGGTGCATGAAAAATATTTAACACAGCTCAGTTATTTGGTAATACAATTATTATAGTAAAATAGTTACTGTTGGCGATAGTGATTTATATTATATAACTCATTTCTACTTTAACTGAAAAACACCAGTTATAACGATTTCATTGTTATTGTAGGGTTTAATAGTACTTAAATAATTATTTTTTTTATGATTTTGAATTTATGTGTAATTGTAAAATAAATATCAATTAATCTGCGATTATTTATTGCAAAACATATGCTATTTCGGGCACCTTATTTAGAAAACTAACAAAAAAAGGATCAGTATATGAATTTTATTCTTGAAAATACGTATCCAAAATCGTAAAAAATTGGATGGTCTCTAGAAAAGAAATCGACGTAAACATAGCAGTATATAGGATGTTCCAATAAAACACTCAATGGCAAATAAAGCAATAGATTGATATGGAGAAACAAACCGTTGCATAAAAAAGAAAGAACTATGAGAACAATATAATAATCTCGGTTCCTTCCCAAAAATAGACAGAGGAATGTAGAAATGCAAAAATAACAAATATACAGAATATCCCATTAAAAAGTTATTATCTCGTAAATGGAACACTAAGCAGATATCGACACAGTTTATTTACTACTGTTTTAAAAGAAACTACGAATCAAATCAGGAAGCTCCACATAAGTTCAGCTACTTTACGAATTTCACATATGTAACACAATTCTATGTATCGATATAATATATATTATCGATGCGAACATTCGGTTCTGCGCATGTATAGTTCTATTACTGACAGGCAACTGCCTACCCTTGCCAAAATAACCTTTGTCAAAGACACATCCTGTATGGGAATTATACTAGAAAACAATAAATATTTGTTACGGGCCAATCGAGCTTTTCCGTCGACCCGTAACCGGATAGGTGGAAAGAGGCCTACAGCTTAGCTCAGACGAGTAGGGGGAGTTCGTGAAAATCGCTTACGGGAAGAAAATCTTTAGTTGTATACAGGACGAGTCAAAATAAGTGGACGCCACCTTCCAAATCCAGCTGATTGTAGGTCCTCGTGGAAGGCCGAGAAGCTAACAGCTTACGGGAATGGAACTCACCTTTATTGTGCCTCCTCCTATATATTTAAGCTGGGAAAATTCGTACACAAACAAGTACAAAAGACACAATAAGAGGCAATAAATTTTTAACACACTTATGATTAGACTGTTAAAAATGACAGTACAAGAAAAAAAGGACAACAAATGATTACATATTTTTTACATTTAGAACGTTCACAAAAACTCGCCGCCACTGGTGCAACGACATGTACGTCTTCGATACAGCGACGTGCACCAGGGACGCTGAAGTTCACAAGAATAAAACAGGATATAATTTGGTAGCTTTATAAATAACAACAAACACCACATATGGCGACTGAAGATCGCTTTTCTAGTTACACGAAAGCAAAATTTGAAGTTTGCAAGACAACACGAGGAAAAAAAAAGGTTTCTTTCTCACAACACAAAAACTAGACTTTTACCTTGAACGATTCTAGGAGCGGCCGGCACAATACTGGGTTTATTATTAAACAGAGTGATGCAAAAAAGATCCACAGGTACGCTCCCGCAGACTGGATTGAATGAAGTCAACCACAAGGGGCCCGAAACTTGGATGCAATCGTCGCACCGACGGCACTGCCAGGTGTCAGGAACGGGGCTCGATACTTAATCCGCCAAAGGCGATCGGCTAATTCCCATAGAATTGCCTTCACAGGGTTAAATCCAGTGTGGTTTCTTTAAATCCGACAGGAGTCGATGGTCTGGTTTTATCCCTTGGTAAAACAACGAAACGAAACTCACAAGTAATGTTCACTCATCAAAAACCCAACCCCTGCAGCACTCAACTTAAATACGGCCCCCGATTGATGGAATTTTCGGCGATCCGGAGCCATCAGAGATCGAAAACTGACTGACGAAATTTTGCAACGAAAATCTGCCCTTCCCCCAAACGGTTGCACCATATTTCGAAACTTCATGAAATGTTCTAGAACGATCTGGAATAATTCGGCACGTTGATTCTTAGAAGCGTCTAAGGTCAAGCGCGAGAAAGAACAATATTTGGCAATTTCAACACAAAAGGAACTGTTAACATAACTCAATTTTACAAAGACGCAAAATAGCGAGACTGTATCCAACATACAAACGGCAATTAAAATAACGTTATTAATTCATGCGAAGCGGCAATCAAATTAAGAGATTAATTCATATAGAACGGCAAATTTTAAAAGAACATACCACATTTACGTTATTAGTTAGCAGTTACACATATTTACAACGTACAGAACTTCCATCGCCACACAACTAGTTACTGATTAATATAATTCTGCAGGAAACTACAAGTACTGGTTGCCGCACTATGTATAGCAACAACAATAATGTTGTTGTTACACTATTACGTTTAGCAATAACGAAAGAAGGCAATTTTGGAATCCAGACTGACAATTTAGGCGTTTCTACGTCCTGGGGTACACAGCGAATGCGAATTACGGTGATAATTGAAGAAAACCTATAATAAATACAAATATTTACAAACTCTGAGCGCAGATTGAAAAAGCAGCGGCTGTGCATGGATCCATTGTATATATATATATATATATGAAGTTTGAGATGTTGGTTGTTGGGGTAATCGACCAAGGGCAAGAAATTAAACCACCCTTTGCTATTAAGCTAAGCTTTCGGAAAAACTTTATTTCCTTCCTCAGAGCTAACTATAAAACAAGAAACAGGTAGAGGAAAAACCTCAAAAACAGCAAGACTAAATACTTACAAAGCTGGGAGGTTAATAAAATGAACTTGAACAAACATGACAGAAACTACTAAACCAGGACTAGCATAATTGTTAACACTTAGTGTACACAATACAATTGAAGTTTAAAATATAAAATTTAAAGTTAAAAAATTACAATTAACATATTAAAAGAAAATACGTAACAATGCACTTTCTGTAAAACAAAACACGTGCAAATGCACCAATGACAGAAGGTCACTAACTAGTACCAACCTAAGATAAATCAAATTCTTACCTCTGGGCGGGAAAATTTAAACAGACAACCAAAAAACACCCCCGTAATTAGAAGGTATTCCTTGATTGCCCATCCAAATCCCCCCGTCCAGAGACGGTCTAAGAAGAAAACACCAACCTAACCATTATCCAACTCCATATCTAAGACATGAGAATAAATAACACTAAGCTGATCAACATCAGTTTTTGAATTCATACTTAGGGGTTCCTTGTAAATGTGGAACATTTCCAGAAAAAGTCTGCCTTTGTGATTTTTTTCAATATCTAAAATTTTTACATCGTTAAAATCTGGTTGATGGTTTAAACTATTTGAGTGAATGGCTAAGGCACAGGAATTTTTCCCAATTCTGCAGTCACTTCTATGTTGAGTTAGTCGATTTTTTAACCATTGGCTGGTTTGACCAATATATTTTTTATCACAATCATGACAAGCGATTGAATATACGGCATTCGACCTCATCAGCACAGGAGTTTTGCATTTGACCTTAGAAAAAAGGTTATTGATCGTTTTTAAATTATATTTAGCAATTTTGATGTGATCACTCTTTAGGACATTAATTAAACCATAAGTTAAATTCGTAATGAACGGAAGTTTTAGGTAAATCACTTGCTCTGCTTGCACAGCAGGTTGTTGGTTAACTGGAATAGGACGGGGGGTACTAAACAATAATTTTCTAATGAAAACTTTGGGATAACCGTTATTCATGAGGATACTTGACAGTTTATCAAGATTTTTTTGAATCAACGAAGGGTGACAAATCTTCATTATGCGGTTTTTTAAGCCCAGCACAATGTTAGTTTTTTGTTTCATCGGATGTTCCGAATAGAAATTGATAGAAGATGTCGATTACCCCAACAACCAACATCTCAAACTTCATAATTTCTACGACCAAATACTCTCCTTCCGGATTTATCGTTCCAGATGGGGTTTTATCAAGACATCTCCCTCGCTTACGGTGCACAGACCACGAGGAAACTCAAACAGTGGGCCTCCATTAAGATGAAATTGGCAAACAAACTTAACAGAAGAAACTTTCTACTACGTTGCAGATCCACCGGGCAACTTCCCAACCACATCACTTTTGGCTCTAAGAATCTCCTGGGATTGCTAGCCACCCAAAACAATAACATTGGACAACAAATTTACAAGTTTAATAACAGGTTCGAACTGCACGTGTCCAAGAGTCAATTTCTATGGATATCAGTGTTTGTTTTCTGTTTTGATTGAGAGTCCACGTCTCACGTTCATAGGTCAAAATGCTTTCTGCAATCGCTGAATGCAACCTTTTCTTTGTGCTTACATCTCTACACCATAGAATTCCATTTATACATCCTATTGCTTGGCTTGATTGTCCTACTTTTGTTCTAATATGGTGGTGCAGTTACCAGAGCTATCTAATGTAGTCCCCAAATATTTAAATTTTAGGCAGTTTCCAATTTTTACAGGTGACCCCCCTATGTTCATACACTGGGTCTTCTGAGGATTCATTTTTATACCCCATTTATTAAATTCCTCAATCAGCTTCCTCTGTCTTGTAGGTTTTGCGTGATTACGACCTGGTCGTCCGCAGACGAAAGCGAAGTGTCTATACTTGTTCTCTTTTCCATTGCATTGTCATAAACTGATTTTTTGTAACCCATTTTTTTTTTCATTCATTCATACTACCGTTCCCCCCCCGGAACCGCTTTCGCATTACTTCAGGGGGGTGCGGGCGTCCCTTACACACTAACCATTCATGCAGCATGCACCCTAAACTTAACTAACTGAAATGCGGTCGCCCCAGCGGGGATTCGAAACCACGCCGGAACAAGCGCAATTCAGTGTGACCTCGAGTGGCAACGCGTTTCTGCGCTAGACCACCGAGATCCCTTGTAACCCATTTAGTTGTACCGATTCATGTTTGTATACATAACGAAACATTTTACCTTCGAGCATTAAATATGATAAATCCACAATTTTGTGGTAGAATTTTGATTTTGTTATCGGAGAAACTTACTGCATTTTGACATTTAAGCTTGAAATTTAGGCTTTAATCGGTAAAATAAATAAATTGCGGGGATATCCGAATACTCGGTTCCGCACCCTGCTGCCACTTTAACCCTGTTTGAGGTAGTTAGTGACGTGGCGCACTAACCCAGGGGGACCGACGGTTTTAGATATTCTCCGAGGCACCGTGCGGGTAGGAGCGTTAGATCGAAGATTTCGGACACCAATCCAAGTAGGCACCGCGCGGATCGTTCCTTAACTTTGAATACTGTTTGACCAGTACTCGCGCTTGTCCGCCACGCTGCTTCCTTAATCGGTTAACTTGTAGATTCAAGTTGAAAAGTAATTTCTTTTCCACCTATCTGTTAACGCCCATGTTTTTATATATTGCTGAGAAAATGAATATTAAGTACATATCTTATAACGTAACATAACTTACTTATTATTTTCGAGGGAAGTTATGAAACATAGCATAGGGCGTAGCCCACGGGTTTATAAAATGGCGTTTCATTAATTGTTTTTAGATGGCTGAATATATTTTGCATGTCTTTGTATAATTTGAACTGCGTGCATTCCAGGAATTTTCTTAAGGTTTGTTTTCCTGCGAATTCTTTGCTTCCTTTATCATTTAAAACCCGTCGACGACTGAGAATCGTATTTAAATTCCTATTTACCATAACGATTCTTGCTACGATTAAAACGTGATGCTTTTCCTTTTGACTTCCGCATCGTTTCCAGTTCTTAAATGGAAGCTGCCATTTAATGTATGGCTATTCTTATTTCCATTACCTCTAGATATTACGATAGGGCCAATAATACCCCACTCAGAACTTTTAGAAAGAAGAAGTTTTGTTAACAATTTGAACATATTTTACAATAGTTGCCCTCGTTTCATACTTTCCGGTTAGGTGATTATAACTCATTGAATTATAGGATCGATATTTGCTTCCGCTTGATTATTAACTATCCAGATTACTAAGCAGATATTGAAGCTAATCAACATATCTATTGGTCATCCAATTATCACTGCCAACTGCTTATCTCAGCCCTAACCAATTAAGGCCGTTCATAAGAATAATTACACTATGCGATAACATACATGTGTGTAGGTTGGAAAACTGCAGACAACAACCAACACATAGCTTCCAAAAAGGTTAGGAATTAACATAAATTTAGAAAAGTTTTGTAGAGCTAGTTCAATAATTCTATTAAATAGAAATATTTTGGCATAATAACGATTTGAAAAGCACAACACAAAGTGAAATGTTTACTTGAAAGCATTTCTGAAAAATGCTTGGCTAGAGATGGTTTTGTGTGTTGTGCAAGACGGTGCTCGAGCACATACTGTTGGTGGGGTTTTAGAAATATGCAGTAACCTTGTCAGAAGGGGTTCAAGATATATTAATGGCCCGGTGAGACACTTCTTTATATTTTGACACAATTCCATGAGGTGGAATACTGTACAAAGTAATTAGTATTATGGGAAAATATTTAAGAAAACCACAAACAATAACTTACAAATACTATTGCTCTAATACACATAGCTCGGTCGTCGAGTGGTCGTGGTCGTGGTCTCCGCGTAATAAGCCCTTGTTCAAATTCCAATATATAGTTTTGTTAGACCTTAGTAGTATTAAAAGTTGACATATTTCATAATAGCAGTAGCAGTAGTAGGTTATGAGGGGCCTGAGATGTTCAGGAAGTAGGACCTTATGGACCCTTTCTACTAACCACTGGCATATCCTCAATCATCATCATTCTCTGTCATTTCGTCGCCTACCTCTTTTGCCCCTCTTTGATCGAACCTATATGAATTCGAAGATGTGCTTCCATGCGAGGGAGTTCAACCCTGCACTGTGAAGCGTTGCAGCGCCGAAAACTTTGTCTTAGTCGCATTTTCCTCGCCTAGCATTCTCCTAGGAAGTGGAAGGTGGTTTCCTCCTGCTTTCCGCAAGCCCGACATAGTGGGATCGTCCTGTACGCCTAGGAGGCTTAGGTGTCTTCTGAGCTTACCGTGTGAGGCATCCTATCAATAGATTGAGAGTCCGTCGGCTATTACACATTAGCCAGACCGCTTTGGATGTTCCTGGTACGGCTATAAAAATTTCGCCTGTCTACATCCGCTGAGTCTTCTCTATTCGTTCCTCAACCTCAGGTGTGCGCATTCGATTAGGGATGATTTGACCTGTTACCTTGAAAAATCTAGAAAGGGTTTCGCTCCCAGGCAGGTTTCCCTGGCTACCAGTTTGGCAAGCTCATCTACCTTCTCGTTGCCAGAGAATCTACTGAGTTGCGGTACCCAGGCCAGATTGACTAATTTGTTCAAGATTGTCTCCGCATTCCTGGACGAGGGCTGAGCTCGCCCTGGGTGAGCAAATGACTTTGAGCACCGCTTGGCTGTAGGAGCATATGTATACCACTTGTTCTACTCCTGATATTACCTCTTCCTTTTAGGCGACAATCAAGATGGCATAGGCTACCGTCTGCAAAACCGGTGTGCATTTCCCAAGTACGATTTGCTAATAGCAAGTAAGATAGTTAATATAAATTAGGTTACAAATAAAACCACAAAAAGATTTTTGATTGTTATGCGAAGACCATAACCCTTCGATCAATGATATTCTAGTTTTAAGATGACCTGCTTGATTTAATTAAAAAATAACCATTAAACCGTACAATTTAACAATGTTGTGACTCTAATCTAAAGCAGTTGATAGAAACCACAGCTTAAATTAAAATAACTAGTAAGTTGATACTCTGTTTTCCATAACATTTCTCTAGGACAACCCTATGGATACCTACACCACCACACAAATAGAAATTTTACACCACACAGAACACCTACGAAACACACAGTTCAATATTTAATTGGCCACACACATCACCATTACTACGAATACAACTGTAACAATAAAATAAGATGCAATATTTCATTAGAAGCACCAGTTTCATTATGTATAGCAGCACACATCTCCAATAATAAAACAAGAGTAGATAATAAATTAGAAGCACACAGCTGTAGTAATCCAAATGTTCTACCACACCTACGAAGCGCACGTTCCAGTAGACACTTTAACATGCGTTTCATTCTGTTCGAGTGTATGCTATAAGTTAGTCAGTAGGTTTAAAATGCATGCACACTGTATTTAAATTTACAAAGTAGACTCCCATAGCCTATATAATTTTAATCTTCTACCAATGATACCAAATATAAGAATGTAATAATATCCTGAGTGATATACTCAAAAATTATCAACTTTGCACGGATTGACCCAAACACCCGGTATGTCTTCAAAATTTAGGTTTATATAGAATAATACTCGCAAAAATATTTCCTAATAGCATTTCAAAATATTTTTTTTTATAAAAGAAATATACAATTATTACGCACTAAATAAACACCATGTATAAATCGATAAGCTAAGTTTAAAATAAATGTGAACTGTATTTAAATTGTGCTTCCACTAACAGACGGCCATGATCGATTATTTTTATTGTGCTTCGGATACCAGAATAAAATAGGACGTAGGACTTATTGGAATAAAATAGTTTGTCTCTTTGAAACGCTAAACTAGATTTAGAATTCCCAGGATAATTTAGCATTCGTCTTATCTAAAACTTTAGCAGCTATTTTATGGAATATATTCCGTGCACCTTCACAATTTTCTAAACAACCATATAGAAACGGAAATGTCCTACGTTTTAAAATAGTGTGGATGTGTATCAAGAAAGGACATTATATGACTATATAATTCAAAAGTAATTGCAGACCCATGATTTCCTTATACGCCAATAGGTAAATAAATATTACTATTTTAAGCATTATTGTTCGAAAATAAATTTAGGGGTAGAAAGTTGATGTATTCATACGTTTTACTCACTCTGTAGAAGCGCAGTCGTAGCTTTCCGAGTCAGCGTCCTACTCTACATTAAAAAAACTTGAAGCTGAGCGATAATCAGAAAGCAGTAGGTGAAGTAGAACAATTAAAAGCCAATTTTTGTTTCGGTCTTGCAGCTACTTACTTTTATGTAGTTTTTTCAAAGTAATACGTTATCTGAAACTAAATAGAAAATACTTTAAAAGTCCTTTTCTAGTTAGTGTCCCTAGCTACTTTTTTATAACGTCAAACAAGTGCCCCACATAACAAAACAAATTTGAAGCCTAATGAAACACAAAAAGCGCAGTAGTTGCAGTGGAAACATGAGAGATTACTTATTCGTTATTGTAGCTAGTTACTTTTTTATAGTTTTTCAAAGTACTACGCTACCTGAAACTAAATAGAAAGTACTTTAAAAGTTCTTTTTTAGTTAGTCTCCCTAGCTACTTTTTTGTAACGTCAAACAAGTGCCCCACATAACAAAACAAATTTGAAGCCTAGTGAAACACAAAAAGCACAGTAGTTGCAGTGGAAACATGAAAGATTACTTATTCGATATTGTAGCTAGTTACTTTTTTGTAGTTTTTTCGAAGTACTGCGCTACCTGAAACTAAATGGAAAATACTTTAAAAGTGCTTTTTTAGTTAGTGCCCCTAGCCACCTTTTTGGAACTATTTAAACAAGTGCCCTACTTAACAAAAAGAAACATAAAGTCTAATGTAACACAACAAAAACAGTAGTGGCAGTGGAAACATGAAAGATTACTTATTCGTTATTGTAGCTAGTTACCCTTTTATAATTTTTCAAAGTACTACGCTACCTGAAACTAAATAGAAAATACTTTAAAAGTCCTTTTTTTAGTTAGCGTCCCAAGCTACTTTTTTGTAACGTTAAACAAGTGCCCTACATCACAAAAAAAATGGAAGCCTAGTGAAACGCAAAAACGACAGTAGTGGCAGTGGAAACATGAAAGATAACTTATTCGGTATTGTAGCTAGCTACTCTTTTGTAGTTTTTCAAAGTACTATGCTACCTGAAACTAAATAGAAAATACTGTAAAAGTCCTTTTTTAGTTAGTGTCCCTGGTTTCTTTTTTGTAACATTAAACAAGTGCCCTACATAACAAAAAAATATGAAGCCTAGTGAAACACAAAAGGAACAGCATTATTGTAATATTATTGTAGCTAGTTACATTTTCGTAGTTTTTCAAAGCACTGCGCTAACTGACACCAGAGGAGCGTGTTGTAAAGGGAGTTACAAAAAACAGTAGCATAAGAAAATACTTTAAAAGTCCTTCTTTCGCTAGTGTCCCTAGATAATTTTTCGTAACTTTTTAAACAAGTGCCCTACTAAACAAAAAGAAAAACTTGAAGACTAGTGAAACAAAACAAGAACATAGTTGCAGTGGAAACATGAAAGTCTATTTATTTGTTATTGTAGCTACCAGCTGTAGTTTTTCACAGTACTGCAATACCTGTCATTAAAGGAACGTGTAACAAAGCGAGTTACAAAAAACAGTAGCTGTAGCGGAAAATTCTACAACTACTGTTTTGTTACTATAGTTAGGCACACTTTTTAGAGTTTTAAATGTAATGCTCTAGTTTATATAAAAGGTAGCTTATAGTGAAGTAAACTGTGAAGTGTCTTAATTGTTGCAGAAAATTGAAACGTTACTTTGTGGCTACTGCAGTCAATTACTTCTCTATTTTGTAGCTATTTAAAGTAAGACGCCATTTGACACAAAAAGCAGATTGTAATGAGTTACAAAAAGAATTAAGTGTATCGGAAAGCATAGCTAGTTACAAAAATCTGTAGCTGTAACAGAAAATTGAAAATCTACTTTCTCTGCTTTTTCACTACTGTAGCTACTTTTCTGTAACTTTTTAAAGTAGCACGTTACAAGACATACAAGATTACAAAAAGCACTAGCTGTTACGGTAAGTTTAAAACTAACTTTTTTGTAATTGTAGCAACCTGTTTATAATTTTTTCAAGTAGTCCCTTACTTGGCGTGAACTTTCAGCTGAATGAGCTACAAAATAACGTTAGGTGCAGCAAACCTTCCGTTAAACTTTCGAGAAAATATCTTTGTCTAAAAAAATGAACTTCTAAGAAAAAGTCATTTTTCAAATTTTAACCTTTGGGGTACCAAGCTTTTTGAGAAACGCGTATCACCAAGGGGGTACAAATTGTACCCCACTTTATACCGTACGTTTTTAGCTCTTTTTTTTATAATGCTGAACGAAAATATCTACTACAATAAACAGACAGCAATGGGTTACCCAAAATTTCTTCAAAATATTTTGTATTATAAAGAAATATTGCTAACAGAATATATATAATCAATTTCTGTTGCCATTTGTATTGCAGTTGTTGCAATAATTAATTTTTTTTGTTGACAATGACTGGCAGAAAAAATATTGCATTTAGCAATAACGACGGCACTTCTTATGTGAGACGCGCAAATCAAGTTACAACACGTGACGATTTTTCTAAGAAATACGAATACCTATATGTAAGCTAATGCTAATACATCTAAACCCAAGCGGCATACAAAGTGTACCCCGACAAACAAAATTGATATATTCTCAAAATATGAAGTGTACATGCACCGATTATGCTGTTAAAAATTACTTAAAGCATTATTAGAGGCAATGGTAGAAGGATAATAAATTTAAAAAAAAATCTTTAAAACGCACGTAATTTTGTACGTGTGGGGTACCAAATTTACCCCCTTGGTAGGCCAAAGGTTAACTAAAATGTCCCATAAGCGTTCCGCTTACTAAGTATGTAGTTAATATAATATTAGGTTTCGGAAAGTTTCGCGAAACCTGAAGGTGTGCGAAAGCCGAGAACGTCTTGTAACAAAATTTAATCCTATACATTCTGCATAGGTACTTCCAAATATTCAATTGGCCATTAAGTTTTGTGCAAATACGTGTGCGAGAGTTATTGGGATGATTTTGTTGCTCTTCATTGGAAATATAGTGAAGAAATAGGTTTATCCAGGTGCCAGTACTGTATAAGATGGTTTATAGCTAAGGTTAAGCTTTAATTAAACTCAGATGAAAAGTTGCCAAGGCATAGGTACAGTAACGACTTAAATATTAACAGTAAAGTAAGAAAAGAAGCTAAAATTTTAATATGCAGCTTGCAGTTAAGCTAGCTGCAGTAGCGATAATCACAAAAACTAGTTTGAAGCAGAGTTAGGTACCAAAAGCTGTAGGTATAACGTTGTTATTTACTAGAATTATACGTGGCATAAAAGGTATTTTACAGCTAAAATTAGCTTCAATTAAAGTCAAGTGGAAGTAGGGAAGGCGGAGGTGCAGTAGCTACTTAAATATTAACAGTAAAGTAAGAAAAGAAGCTAAAATTTTAATATGCAGCTTGCAGTAAAGCTAGCTGCAGTAGCGATAATCACAAAAACCAGCTTGAAGCAGAGTTAGGTACCAAAAGCTGTAGGTATAACGTTGTTCTTTACTAGAATTATACGTGGCATAAAAGGTATTTTACAGCTAAAATTAGCTTCAATTAAAGTCAAGTGGAAGTAGGGAAGGCGGAGGTGCAGTAGCTACTTAAATATTAATAGCACCGTAAGAAAAGAAGTTACAATTTTTCATATGCAGCTTGTAGTAACGCTAGCCGCAGTAGCGATAATCACAAAAACTAGCTTGAAGCAGAGTTAGGTGCCAAAAGCTATAGGTATAACGTTGTTCTTTACTAGGTAAGAAAAGAAACTACAATTTTTAACATGCAGCTTGTAGTAACGCTAGCTGCAGTAGCGATAATCAAAAAGCTAGCTTTAAGCAGAGTTAACTGACAAAAGCTGTAGCTATAACATTGTTTGCTACTCGAATCATACGTGGCTTAAAAGGTATTATATGGTATAGCTAAAATTACCTTCAATTAAAGTCAGGTGGAAGTAGCAACGGCCTAGGAGCAGTAACTACTAAAGTATTAACAGTACTGCCAGAAAAGAAGCTACAATTTTTAATATGCAACTGGTAGTAAACCTAGCTGCAGTAGGCTAGAATCATACGTGACATAAAAGGTATTTTACAGCTAAAATTTAGTTTCAATTAAAGTTAGTTGGAGTAGCAAAGGCATATGTGTGGTAGCTACTTAATTATTAACAGTACTGTAAGAAACGAAACTAAAATTTTTAATATGCAGCTTGTAGTAAAGCTAGCTGCAGCAGCGGTAATCACAAAAACGAGCATGCAGCAGAGTTATGCGCTAAAAGTTGTAGGTATAACGTTGTTCTTTACTACTTTACTTTACATCTAAGAATCATATTCAATTAAAGACAGGTGAAAGTAGCAAAGGCATAGAGGCAGTAGCTGTTTAAATATTAATAGTACGTTAATAAAAGTAGCTACATTCTTTAGTAAGTAGTTGGTTGTGAAGCTAGCAATTTTTTAAAAACTAGCTTGAAGTAGAGTTAGCTGCACAAAGCTGTAACTATAACGTTGCTCTTTACTATTATCACGCGTCGCGTAAAAGGTATTTTTAAGCTAAAAATTAGCTTCAATTAAAGTGAGATGGAAGTAACGAAGGCATAGGTGTAGTCCTACTTAAATATTAATAGTACTGTAAGAAAAGAAGCTACAATTTTCAATATGCAGCTTGTAGTAAAGCTAGCTGTAGTAGCGCTAATCACATAAACTAGCTTAAAGCAGAGTTAGCTGCCAAAAGCTGTAGCTATAATGTTGTCTTTTACTACAATTATACGTCGCGTAAAAGGTATTTAACAGCTAAAAATTAACTTCAATTAAAGTCAGGTGGAAGTAGCGCAGGTGCGGTAGCTACTTAAGCATTACCAGTACTGTAAGATAAGAAACTGCAATTTTTAATATGCAGCTTATATTAAAGCTAGCTGCAGCAACTGCAATCACAAAAACTAGCTTGAAGCAGAGTTACCTGCCAAATGCTATAGGTAGGTACAACTCTGTTCTTTACTAGAATCATACATGGCGTAAAAGGTACTTTACAGTTAAAAATTAGGTAGCTTCAATTAAAGTCTGGTGGAAGTAGCAAAAGCGTAGGTGCAGTAGCTACTAAAGTATTAAGCGCACTGTAAGAAAAGAACCCACAATTTTTAATTTGAAGCTTATAGTAAAGTTAGCTGCAGCAGCTGCAATCACAAAAACTAGCTTGAAGCAGAGTTAGCTGCCAAACGCTGTAGGTACAACGTTGTTCTTTACTAGAATCATACATGGCGTAAAAGGTACTTTACAGTTAAAAATTAGCTTCAATTAAAGTCAGGAGGATGTAGCAATGGCGTAGGTGCAGTAACTACTAAAGTATTAAGAGTACTGTAAGAAAAGATTCAATTTTTAATATGCAGCTTGTAGTAAAGCTAGCTGCAGTGGCGGTAATCATAAAAACTAGCTTGAAGCAGAGATAGCTAACAAAAGCCGTAGCTTGTTCTTTACTAGAATCATACATGGCGTAAAAGGTACTTGACGGTTAAAAATTAGGTAGCTTCAATGGAAGTCAGGTGGAAGTAGCAAAGGCGTAGGTGCAGTAGCTACTAAAGTATTAAGAATACTGTAAGAAAACACACTACAATTTTTAATATGCAGCTTGTAGTAAAGCTAGCTGCAGTGGCGGTAATCATAAAAACTAGCTTCAAGCACAGGTAGCTGAGAAAAGTCGTAGCTTGTTCTTTACTAAAATCAAACCTGGCGTAAAAGGTTCTTTACGGTTAAAGATTAGGTAGCTTCGATTAAAGCCAGGTGGAAGTAGCAAAGGCGTAGGTGCAGTAGCTACTAAAGTATTAAAAGTACAGTAAGAAAAGATTCTGCAATTTTTAATATGCAGCTAGTAGTTAAGCTAGCTGCAGTGGCGGTAATCATAAAAACTAGCTTCAAGCACAGGTAGCCGACAAAAGTCGTAGCTTGTTCTTTACTAAAATCAAACATGGCGTAAAAGGTTCTTTACGGTTAAAGATTAGGTAGCTTCGATTAAAGTCAGGTGGAAGTAGCAAAGGCGTAGGTGCAGTAGCTACTAAAGTATTAAAAGTACTGTAAGAAAAGATTCTGCAATTTTTAATATGCAGCTTGTAGTTAAGCTAGCTGCAGTGGCGGTAATCATAAAAACTAGCTTAAAGCAGAGATAGCTAACAAAAGCCGTAGCTTTTTCTTTACAGAATCATACATGGCGTGAAAGATACTTTACAGTTAAAAATTAGGTAGCTTCAGTTAAAGTCAGGTGGAAGTAGCAAAGGCGTAGGTGTAGTAACTATTAAAGTATTAAGAGTACTGTAAGAAAAGATTCTACAATTTTTAATATGCAGCTTGTAGTAAATCTAGCTGCAGTAGCGGTAATTATAAAAGCTAGCTTGAAGAAGAAGTAGCTGACAAAAGCCGTAGCTTGTTCTTTACTAGATTCATACATGGCATAAAAGGTACCTTACAGTTAAACATTAGATAGCTTCAATTCAAGTTTTGTGGAAGTAGCAAAGGCGTACGTGCAGTAGCTACTGAAGTATTAAGAGCACTGTAAGAAAATATTCTATAATTTCTAATATGCAGCTTGTAGTAAAGCTAGCTGCAGTGGCGGTAATCATATAAACTAGCTTAAAGCAGAGATAGCTAACAAAAGCCGTAACTTTTTCTTTACAGAATCATACATGGCGTGAAAGGTACTTTACAGTTAAAAATTAGGTAGCTTCAATTAAAGTCAGGTGGAAGTAGCAAAGGCGTAGGTGTAGTAACTATTAAAGTATTAGGAGTACTCTAAGAAAAGATTCTACAATTTTTAATATGCAGCTTGTAGCAAATCTAGCTGCAGTAGCGGTAATTATAAAAGCTAGCTTGAAGAAGAGGTAGCTGACAAAAGCCGTAGCTTGTTCTTTACTAGATTCATACATGGTATAAAAGGTACTTTACAGTTAAACATTAGATAGCTTCAATTAAAGTTTTGTGGAAGTAGCAAAGGCGTACGTGCAGTAGCTACTGAAGTATTAAGAGCACTGTAAGAAGAGATTCTATTATTTCTAATATGCAGCTTGTAGTAAAGCTAGCTGCAGTGGCGGTAGTTTTAAAAACTAACTTGAAGCTGAAGCTGTAACTTTCTATGTAACGCGCTGTTTGACATAAAAAGTTAGAAGAAGGAAGCACTTGCTCTAATTTGTCCTCATTTAATTGTCCAAATACGCACTTAAATGTTCTTAGGATCATTTTGCTGGTCTTCCATATAATCATACGTATTACCGAAGAAATACGTTATCCAAGCTAGGTTTTAATTAAAGCTTAGCGATAGAAGATACTTTAATAGTAGCTATACTGTAAATAGTAACTCTTAAAAATTTTACTACATTTTTTGCTATGTAGCTTGTAGTAAAGCTAGTTAATAATAAAAT
>JABXWE010027220.1:0-29356 GCA_014611495.1 Limonius californicus | reverse complement strand
CAAAAATTCTATTTAACCATGTAAAAAAACAATATGGCGTCCATTTAAGATAAGAAAGTGTATATTGATATCTCGGAAACCGCCATCTTGAATTTTATTTTGACATGATTTTTGACTTTGTCTCATTAAATTAAACAACTTTCATATGAAACTTTTCTCCATATCTTTTATAATAAGGTTAATATTCGACTTTTAAAAAATCACGATTTTCAGTTTTTTTGATATAATTTCTAAACGATTCGGAATTTAACATTTTTGTCAACGAAATGTGCATCAGCATTCAATCCTGCACAACATTGCCCATTTAACCAAATCTCTATCTTTAATAATAAGAAAGATACCCATGCTGTCCCTACGAAATCCGGGCACCCGGTATAGAAGAATACTCAAAATATCGTGGACTGCAAGAATAACAAATAAAGAGTTCACAAATAGAGTAAATAAGCCGACTGAAATAATATTCACTAACAACAAAAGAAAACTCGAATACTTTGGCGATTAGTAGAGGGGAAAACTATAACATATTGCAACTAATTATGTAGAGCAAAATAGAACGCAGAAAATCATTACGAAGACGAAGAATTCAACGGCTGAGAAACTTGCGGTATTTGGTTATATGTACTTCTCTTCAGCATTTCCGAACAGCGACGTCAAAAATAACAATTGTCGTAATGATAACCAACCTCCGAAACGAGACAGTACTCCAAGAAGAAGACAATTAAAAGTAACTTGAATCGGATAGCAATATGCATGAAATTGTTAGTAAATGATCTCTCCAATTGTAAGTTTCCCTGTAAACACTTTTCATTGTTATTTTATTGTAAGGTAAACGTCTATTAGTTTCATTTAGTTATTGATTGTAGGTATTGTGCTTAGCTGTAACATTTTTATAACCACAAAGAAAGTTAGACAAGTTAGTTTGTGCACCAAGAAATTGCAGAAAATCATAATTAAATTATTTGGAACATAATCCCATTATTCGGTTGTATATAGGGTGTCTTGAACCGTATGCATAAACATAAGAGAGGGCGTTCAAAAATATATGTATAAGAACAGATATTAAAATTCAAGAGAATTTCACTCATAATTGCAAGGAAATTAATAATAATTGAGAAATTCGGTAACATAGCACAAAGCCGGTGGTTAGATAATAAAATGTGCAATAATAGCATCAAATTACATTTTGATATCTTTAATGTTTTGTTCGAAGATATTCTTTAAAAGGATACGCGCTTCTGGTAACATTTACCAACAGCAAAATGAAGGAGAAAGAATATAATTAATAATTCTAAAACTATTTAGTGATCGTATATAAGAAATTCACAAATCTTAACATTTAGAAATACCACCTAAAGAAAATAAATACTATTCAATATCATAGAATAATCGACAGCAAATATTTAATATTTCTCTGATTTACTGCCCTTCGGTAATGTTATTCTAACAGAGTAGGATTTCGGCGGTGATTGTACCAGCAGCAGTATTTAGGTGTTTCTAGAACTGTCTTGTAAACTAGACATTTCCTGCACCCCCACAAAAAGAAATCTAATTGGTTCCAGGCCCCCCGCCTGGTAGGCCGTAATGTCGGATTTTCTTAACTAATCCGTTTCTCAGCAAAGCATTCATTTAGTCATGCTCGTATTTGGGACGGTAAAACCATTAGGAGATACATATTCCCACCAATTTTTGGCGCCATTTTCTAAGAAATTAGGGAATTATCCCCACCCACGCCATTTTTTACAGACACTGCGGTCTTTCCAAGCGCAAAGGTATCTGAATTTCTATTGCACCATTATGGTTATTATTGACGTTGGAATTCTTTATAAAAATTATTTCGTTGATCAACAAAATTTAACCCGTTAAGTTAGAATGTCCTTGAATTTGCGTAAAAGTTAAATTGAAGTAAACCTGTAATTCTGTTCGACAAAAGCATCTCTGTATAATGTAAAGATGTAAATTACAACTGTAGACAGAGCCGCCGCGGTCGGTGAGGCATAGAGGCAACCGCCTCAGGGCGCTAACCTGCAAAGGCGCCAAACAATATTCGAATTTGAAAAAGTGCTAAACTAATCATTATATAAGAATTTGTAAATTTTTTCAATTTTTAGCCGAAACAAAAATTTCTGAAGGACTTCATAAAGAGACGCCGTTAATGTGGTTTACCTCAGGAGCCAAAATTGTTCCCTACGGCCCTGCCTGTAGAGCATTACAACATCGCGAGGCATTGCGCTTAGGGGCTTTTTCACCACGTCTTTCAGCAAGGGTTCTTCATCCCAGAGAATCCTAATTGACATTGTATATTCTTAATCATGAAACTTAACATAAAAACTTCTTATTTTCAGTACACCCTGGTTAAATTTTTTAAATTAGGATCACATCTGGATGTTGTTGGTTCCGATATCGCAATATATAACTAGGTACATACTTCTTTGGGGTAGCTAAAATTTGCCACCATAGATTCTCAAATCCAAATACTTATAAGAGTATTCGTTGAAAATGTACATTTGCAGGAGGCTGTAATGGATGGGGCAGCTTTACTCTCTGGTACTAAATTTCTCGTCAAGTTCTAAACCTTTGAAAAACCTATGAAAAATGTTACTAAAATATATGATTTTTGTTTTTCGATTAGTGATCATTTCGGTGAAAAATAAATTTTTATAAAATTAAATATTGGAATCGTATTCCTTCGATCATTTTATTCATACAGAATGCAGCCATTGATGTACTCAACAGAATTTTACAGTGATTAAACCGATAAAACTGTTGGTTATTTCTAATCGTAATCGCAACAGCGTGCATTAGCTACGCGGATACATACAAGTTTACGCTAAAACACGACAGGGAAAGCAATTGAACATTTAATGTGACAATAACTTTTTTTATAAATTTACAATAGAATTACAGGTTACATTATACATTTTAAAATATTTTTCCCAATCCCACTCGACCTCTGAATTTTTTTCGAATAATGAAATTACATTTCCTGTAGGTTGACTCAAAGTCCCTATACAAATTTCACAAATATTGATTTTCAAGTTTAATACTTTTTTCGCTGCAATCAATACATTTTCATAAATTATGTTAATTCTAAATTGTCTTAGGGGTTCAAATAAACGTGTAGCTTTTTTCCATGACATTTTTTTCTCTGTCTTACCCAAAATATAGGCAATTGAACGTACTTTTCTATTAAAGAAATAATAGCTTATCCAAATTAGGATAATTTTATTGAAGTTTGCTATGGTCACCAATTAAATTTGTTTAAAGAGTGTCGTTATAGCTCTCGTCTTAAGAAAATTAAATAAATCTTGACACTGGGGTTGTATGCATTCCGTTTACAGGTTAGCAGTTAGTTTTGTTCGTTCTTCGTCTCCACTCGCCGTCCTCTGTTTTCACTCCTCCCACTATTTTTCTTAAAACTCTCCTCTCCCATACTTTTAGTTTCTCTTCCATCTGCTTCGTGATTGCCCATAATTCACTTGAGTATGTTGCGGACGGTCGTACAATCGTTTTGAAAATTCTTAATTTCGCGGCTCTAGAGATTTCTTTGGCCTTCAATATATTGCTGATAGCACCTACCGCCTTACTACCCTTTGTAATTCGTTTTTGGATTTCTACACTTTCATCTATGGTATTCGTTAGTGTCACCCCTAGGTAATCGAAACTATTTACCTTCTCGAATTTATACTCCCTTCCTTCCACCTTGAAACTGACCACTGACTCTCTCTCTCAATGTTTTGACGCATTTCCATGTACTTCGTTTTCTTCTCGTTTACTCCTAGCTCATATGTTCTTGCTGTGCTTTCCAGTTTACCAAATACCATTTCTAACTCCTTTCTTGATCTTGTAATTAAAGGTAGGTCATATGCATATGCAACTACCTGATGTCTTCTTTGGTAAATTATTCCACTCGCTTCAATACCACTTTCCGTCAATATTACTTCTAGGACAAAATTAAACAGCACCGTAGAGATAGGGTCCCTTTGCCTCACACCTTTATTTCCAGTGACACTTTCCGTTACCCGTCCATCTTTCAAAATTTCTTTATTAGTCCTTATTAGGGTCATTTTTACTAATTTTATAAGTTTCGTTGGAATCCCCAGCTTTTTGAGGGCCTCGTAGAGTTTTCTCCTGATTATCGTATCGTACGCCTGGCGGAAATCGATAAATAACATATGTAGCCCTAGATTTTGCTGGTAGCTGTGGTATTGGATCATCTTTACCGTAAAAATTTGATCCGCGGTGCCTCGTCCTTTCTTGAATCCTCCTTGATATTCCCCTATTAGTCGCTGTTCTTCTTTAATACCCAAATAATATTATTTCTCCGTCGATTGATCTTGTAAAGTCACTGAATTCAATTTCTACCGAAGCTAACAAAAATTATCAGGTATAATTTACATGAATATATTACCTTAATGTTGCGTTTAAATTTATATACTGAAAAATGTAAATCTTAATGTTACCACAGAAAATTCTTACTGGTAGCACAAACTGAAAAGAAAAATCGAATCCGTGATCCGCACATGCAAAACCAAAATCATTACCAAACATAACCATGTTGCCTTACTTACCCTATGCCTAACTTTAGAAAACGGGTGCAATTTTCAGCCCACCTAAATCATATTTTATCTTCATGTTTCATTCTTGTTTGTTCTGTACGATCTACAGAGTTTTTGTGGCATTTCTGATACATTTTGTATATCCCTTACAATTTTACTTTATAGGTAGCTTCAGTAATTCTGGATACCTTAGTTAAAAATTGTTAAAATTTGACAGCTACCTAAATAATTCTTCTAAATTATAAACACCTAAAGCTACTTAGACATCGCGTTTAAATCGTACCCGTCTTGTACATACTTATTTGTATTTGCAACAGTAAAATTTACCCTTAAAGTACTACGCTATTTTTACCAACGTAAAGTACTACGCGGGGTCTCTGAAGGACCCCAGGCTTTTTTTATATCTACTTCGCTGATTTTAGGTAGTATGGGTGAAATAAGTAAAAACAATATTATTTAGTATGTAATATATATTTAAGGAATACAAAGAAACAGAAAATAACACGAGTTACAGTATGATGAACAAAAAAAATTAAACGTCTTCTTGGAAATGGGTTATGCACTTTATGTTTGAATAGCTGCGTCTATGAATTGCACAGACAAATTGGTTGCATTGATTACATTTGATGTTAACCTTTTTGTCCTGTGATCTAGAACACAGGTGGCATCTTCCCCGTTTTTTTACGTTTATTCGGATGGGCTCTTCGGGTTGTACTGGAGGGCTTACTCCACACGCAACCATTGCTCTGTATACATTGGCATTGTTCTTTACGTCCGGAATTCGCCGTTCCATGTTGGGTGTAGCCAGTTGCTTACCTAAACATTGGAGGAACATTTTCCTCGATGAGGATTTTGTATAATCAGGGTTCTTGGCAACATATACGATAAAGCTATTCAAGGCGGCAGAATCAATCACGTTCATAAACAAACGAAAAGGCCAGCGGGAGGTGCGACGAGAGCAAGTATATTCACTTATCATTTTGTCAGCATTATCAACAGCCCCTTTAGTGGCGTTATAATCTAGGATCATGTTGGGTTTTTTATGTTCTTCTTCAGAAACAGATGGGTCTTCGTGCTGAGTGGATAAGACATGAACCAATTTTTTCTTTTTTGGTGTGTAGGCCACCATAGTAACTTTGTCAGAAAACACAAATTGCGATGAATAAATTGCTCTCCCTGTGGTGATATTCAGTTCCTTTGGAGTGTCTGGTTTATTTTTACGTACTGTCCCAATCAAAGTCATATTTTTTGACAGCAAAAATTCAGCTAAAGCTAGAGACGTAAAGAAATTGTCTGTAGTAACACCACGACCAGTACCAAACAGAGGTGAAACTAAATCTGTAACTACCCGGAATCCTTGATTTTTTTTCTGGACGCCCGTCAAGCTGTTTACCGGTGCAAACCTGCAGGTTGTGAAGATAAGTTGTCTTTACGTCTGCAGATGTCCAAATTTTGATCCCGTACTTAGCAGGCTTAGAACTCATATATTGTTTGAATGGGCACTTTCCACGAAAAGCAGCTAGTTGTTCATCCACTGTTACCGTTTCGTAGGGAATAAAGGCTTCTCGGCAATTCTTCACAAAGTCTTCAAATATGTCTCTAAACGCAGCCAACTTATCTGTTTGCCTTCTCTCTAGTCTCGTTGTTTTGTCATCAAATCTTATGAATTTACTGAACATAATAAATCTATCTCGAGACATACACGCTGTAAAGATGTTGCGACGAATGGACTCATCTGTGCTCCACATTTCTTTTACATTTTCTTTCCTGCAACGAAGTGCTCCTGCAGAAATCAAAACACCAATAAATGCATCGAGCTCTACAATATCTATATTTCTCCAGGACTTTTGCTTTCCAGGATTTTTTTCATTATATAGTTTATATGCGCGAGTTGCTTCTTGATTAGTGTATTTGCAGATCTTATTTTTCATTTCTATAGTCACGAAAAGATTGAATATTTCAAATATTTCTTTGGCTGAGTTAGTGTACGCTGTTGGTCCCGGTTTGGTTGTGACAATGTTCCTCGATGGACGGCGCGAAGAACTGTGACGTTCAGAGTTCCAAATACGTCCCGATTTTGCTACGTACTGTTTACTGTTGATAGCTTCAGCTTCATTTCTTTCCATTATTGGTTCTTCCCCATCTTCATATTCAAGAGGTTCGTCTTCTCCTTCCTCAAGCACTTGCTCAGTATTATCTTCCATTTTCGATGAGCTATCGTCTTGAAAAACAAAATTGGGATCGCGATCTTCATCGTCACTGACATTTAGATCATCAGTATCACTATCTTCGCCAAATTGACAGGCTAATTCTTCAAGTTCTTTTTGAGATAACACTTTTTTATCACGTTTTGACATTTTAGAAGGTCAAACCACTTAACACTTTTGTTCACCACGGTTGATATGAGATTGTGTGGTAGTTATTCACTCACTGCGCTTCACTGATAAGAAACTGACGTTTGCACCCACGACGGGGTGCTTTATATACCCCTACCAATGGGTAGCCCCACCCATACAAAAAAGGCTTCGAATGGTCCACACCGTTACAGAACAGTCCACAACATTCGAGACTGTTCTGGAATGTTCCACAATGTTCCAGAGCATTCCACAACATTCGAGACTGTTCTGGAATGTTCCACAATGTTCCAGAACATTCCACAACATTCGAGACTGTTCTGGAATGTTCCACAATGTTCCAGAACATTCCACAACATTCGAGACCGTTCTGGAATGTTCCACAATGATCTGGGATGTTCCGGTATGTTGTGGAATGCTCTCGAATACTGTGGAATGTTCTGGACTGTTCTAGAAATTTACTAATAAATTATAACATAATGTACTACGCGGGGTCTTCTAGGGACCCCAGTCACAAAATAATCATTTTTATAAAAAATATACAAGCAAAAAAATCCAAATATGATTAAAATCGTTTATCAAGGATGGAAAATCAGGTACCAATAAGGAAAATATGCAGAAATAAATATTTTCTAAAATAACTTGAAAAATGTGAACTTGGGGTCCCTGAAGGACCCTGCGTAGTACTTTAAGGGTTGTAACACGAAAACTATTTTATATGTATTCAAAGTAATCTTCATTTACCTACAAACATTTATTGCAAAGTTCTAAATGTTTCTGAAAACAGTCGCCAAAGGCATTCGAAGAAACTCTTTTCAATTCGGTTGCATTCTTGAGAATCGTTTTCACTTTACAAAAACAAATCTGCTGCTATCATGTCAGGTTCATAGGGTGGGTGATTAAATCCACCAACTCCGCGTTCTATGGGATATATCTTTACAATCAGTGCAGAATGAGCAGGTGCATTGTTATGAACCAAGAACAAACTACTCGTTCCTCCAAATTACGGTCAGACTTAAACGTGAAATTCACTATTTACTGTTTGTTCTACAGGAACAAATTAGTTATATATCACACTCCGTTGATCTAAAAAAATAATCAGCATGATTTTCAGTTTGAATTTTAGAAACAGATCTGTTAAATCTTGGCGATGGTGATGATCTTTTTTTTTTATTATAAATTTAAGTCAGATCAGCGGAGGTCGCTATACATGACTGTTTGGTTGTACATTAAATAGTTATAATTACATAGGAACTACTGGCTAAACACCTCTCTAATATTACAATAGATTAACTAGGGCACTTAGTCACTTTCACTTGATGATGTTAAGTAAATGTCTTGAGGAAGTTTTCGTTTTAATCTAGTATGTATGTGCCTTGCTCCGGTGTTATAATTGGTTGCGCTCAAGCACTCAGAGATGTTATTAAAATATTTTTTAGTATGGTTTTTTATTGTTTCATGGACTGTGGATATACCTGCTTCGCGATGAAGTTGAGAGTTGCGAGTGAACCACGGTGCGTTAAAAATTATCCTGATAACTTTGTTCTGAAATGTTTGTAGTTTTGTGAGGTGTGTGTTGGATGTTGATCCCCAAACTTGACAAGCGTAGAGAATTATTGGTCTCAAAATGGACTCGTATATCAGTATACCAACTTCTTGTTTCAGGGTAGACTTTTTGTTAAGTACGAGATAGAGCACTGCTAATCTTGTGTATGCCTGATTTAATTTTTTGTTGATATGAAGAGCCCAATTGAGTTTTTTATCGAGATATACTCCTAAGTACTTAACAGCGCTATCTGAGGGGTTCCATTCAATTTGCTGATTATTTACAGTTATGTTAGGTGGTAATGCCGGTCGTCGAAAGGTGAAGATCTTTGTTTCACATTTAGTTGTATTGAGAGTAATGCACCATATGTTGAACCAATTAATAAGAGCTGTGGAGCTCTCTTGCAGTTGCTGAACGGCTATTAATATATCCATGTTCTGGGAAAGTAACACTATGTCGTCTGCAAACATAGCTACAGTCGAGTCATTAGGCACTGGCAGGTCGTGAACAAATATGTTAAACAACGTAGGATCTAATATTGAGCCCTGGGGCACTCCAGCGGTTATATTCTTACTTTTTGGAGAGTGTTGAGTTAATTCGCACTGCAAAGGAACGGTCGGATAGGAACGATTTAATTATGCATAACAGATAAGTAGGTGTAGTAATCTTGAGCATTTTATATAGTAGTCCATTGGTCCACACTCGGTCAAACGCTTGGGCTACATCGAGAAATATCGCTACAGTATGCTGTTTGTTTTCAAAGCCCTTTTCAATCAGTTCTGATATTCGAGATAGCTGGTGGACGGTCGAATACTTTTTACGGAATCCGTACTGAAAAGGTGGTAGAGTTTCCTTGCGGTCGAGAAATGAGCAGAGGCGGTCGAGAATCACTTTTTCAAACAATTTTGATAGCGTCGGCAGCAGACTTATTGGCCGATAGTTAGCTGGGTCTTTGTGATTTTTTCCAGGCTTTGGAAAAAGTAAAACGTGAGCGTGCTTCCACGTGATTGGAAAGGGTACATCTTCTAACAATAGTGACAAGACATTACGCACATTCAATTCGATTCGATTAACAATAGCATGAGGGTTTTCATCTGACCAAACCTGGCTGTTGTGGAAATTAAAAGCCATTTCTTGTGAAACTAGCTTCGTCAGTAAATTAGACTTCACTAACACAGTTTGCGTTTTTCGAAATTCTTGTCAGTGCTCTTCGGCAAAACACCAGACGTGCAGAATAATCAGGCACAATAAGAGCCTGTACCCTTTAAATATAGTATTGGTACAATTGCTGCTTACATAACATTATCCAAATTAGGGAAGCATTCATATTTGTTTTGGTAGAAAGTCTTCTAGTACTGGTATCTGAATTTTCTTCAATCCTCCTTAAAATATTAAGTTTCTTGATTTAAATACGCCAACTTTGGATAAACGTTGATGTACATTTGTAAAAAATTTGTCACATGGAAGTGCCCGGTTCGGACATGCTTCGACATACAAGCGGCGTGCCTCATAAGCATTACCATTGGCCTTACCATACACGAAATGGATATTTGCCATTTCCAGGTTGGTATACATATTCCAACAACAACAATAATACTATTGACACTTACAAAAACTCATACAAATATTGTTTTATCCACTTCCACAGCAGACGTGATAAATACAATTATGTACTCCTACTCTGCGTAAATAGTTTGGTTGTATCTTGAAAACAGTTGATTTTCGAACCCATGTTTAATTCGACTTTTTTGTTTGTATTGATAAGATCTATAAGTGGGTAAAATATCCGAACGTATTTTTAAACACCCTGTATAAATGTTAGAAAACGCTTTGTTGAATACACTTCGTATAATATTTTACCTAACCCCACTTTTACCTACGATTTCTATTATCTACTGGGTGTGACATCGTTTTTTCATTTAAATTTCTTTTTGAACCTTATTATAAGTAAGTTAATACTACTCTAGAATGTTACTTACATAACTTTCATGTAATTTTAGATATACAAATGCCAAACAAGAAAATGAACATCACTAAAGTTTTTTTCGATCATAACAGTACTACTGAGACAATTTTTGTGAAGGAAGAGTTTTGGGATGACGGTCATAGCATATTCGTAAATCAGATGGAATCGAGAGTGGAAGATGAGAAATTTGCAAATGGAACGACTACTGAAACAGAAGTCTTTCTTAAACAAGAAGTTTACAAATGCAACGAAGACGACATAATTGCTATAAAACAAGAAAAAATTGAAATTAAAGACCAATCTTCCACCTATTCCAGTGAATGCAGTAATGCTGACTTAAATTTAAATGATTGTGTGAGCGTTATGGAAGAAGCTTTGTATGCTTGTAGTTTGTGTGATTATAAAACTACCCAACCTAGTTATTTGCGTGATCACGTAAAAATCCATTCCAAAGACAGACCATTTAGTTGTAATGTTTGTAATTATAAGTGCTTTAAGAATATAAAGTTGGTTGAACATATCAGAACTCACACCGGGGAAAAGCCCTTTCAGTGCAACCTCTGTGATTATACTTGCATCAGGAAGGAACAATTAACTTTGCATTTGAAGGCCCATAAAGGTGATAAACCTTACAGTTGCACCTTCTGCGATTATAAAGGTGCAAGAAGACCAGCTTTGATCAGACATCTGAAAACGCACACTGGGGAAAAGCCTTTTAGTTGTAATTTTTGTGAATACACCTGTAGCAGAAACGAACAACTGACTCGACACTTAAGATGCCACACTGGCGAAAAACCATTTAGTTGTAACAATTGTGATTATAAGTGTAAGGAGAAAATTAAGCTGACTTACCATATGCGAACTCACACTGGAGAAAGGCCGTTTAGCTGTACTTTGTGCGACTACAAGTCCATTGAGAAGGCAAGTTTAACACGTCACCTTAAACGTCACACTGGGGAAAAGCCCTACAGCTGCCACTTTTGTAATTTCAAGACTAGCATGAATGCTTTGCTAACTCGACACATGAAAATTCACTCGGGGGAGAAACCCTTTAGTTGTACGTTTTGTGAATACACGTGTGGTAGAAAAGAGCACCTTACACGACACCTCAGAAGTCACACAGGAGAAAAACCGTTTGAGTGCACCGTCTGTGATTATAAATGTACAGAGAAAGCGAAGTTAACTCGTCATCTGAAAACCCACACTGGGGAAAAGCCGTTTAGTTGCAGTTTTTGTAGCTATAAATCTATCAGAAAGGAACATGTGAATCAGCATATGAAAATTCATACTGAAGAAAGACCATATAGTTGTAGTTTTTGTGATTTTAGATATGTAGAGAAAGGACATTTGACCCGACATTTGAAAACACATGCTGCAGAGAAATCAGACACGTGTAATATTGAACCAAGTGACAGATAAATGTGTATTATTAATAAATTAATTACAGAGAACGATGCTAAAAAAGAAGTAGCACATTGTATTTATATATTCTGCAATAATCTATTACAGATCAAAGACCCTTTTTTAATATTACCAGCCTTTTTATTGTGGAAAATCCTAGATATTATAATTGGAATTTGTTTGTCTGTTGTTGAGGCTAACTCCAGAGTAGGCTTAGCAGGTTAAAGAAAATCCATATAATTAATAATATCATGTACACAATACATTTCTCTTAACAGAATTACGTATTGGTTATGATGAACAATGGAGATGGTCAGCAAATGCAACGGTTTAGTGCTCTAGCGTAGCGTCAAACATTGAGAGCAATCTGGAAGATTTCACACTGACTATGCCCATTGAAAGTGAGAATAATTTATTCTATAAAGGGCAGGAATAATAGACAAAAGTGCCAGTACTAACTGCAGTGTATTAAAGCATATATAGGGTTCTTCAAAAGAATGGGACATCATTTAGTTATAGATTCTTTAGGTTAAAATAACCCGAATAAATCTGATATACCTTAAAGATCAATTTTTGCTTTTATACTAATTTCCTTAAATGTAAAGATATTTCTTTGAAATTTGCTTTGTTATCTGTAGATTATAAAATTTTCAGTTATTGTCTGAACGAGAATTAAAAAGTACAAAAATAAGGCACTCGTAGTTCATATGTGTAAAAGCAACTGTTTGCCATAAAATGCGTGCCAAAGTTTTGGGTTGTCGTTACGTTGCGTAATTTTCAGGTAGGATCACAAAAACAATGAGTAGATGAAATGTAAACATTCCACTTTAAACGATTATTTTATTCAGTAGTTGGGTTTTCGCTGAGAATATGATATCTGTCGATTAAAGTTTTTTTTTTAATTGGGGTTATGTTCGTTTAATTACAATAATTAATGATTGTCATGAAAGATGAGTAAATAAACCCTGTAAATGCAGGAATTTTCTTTCCTAAATTGCACACCAATTATATTTCAAGTTGCTGCTACCATAAAAATCTTACTACTATTATTTATATTTAACTCAGGAAATAGTAATTTTCTGTGAAAATATAAATGCTGTTTGGATTTTACAAAAAACTGTTTCTTTAATGCAAATGTTTTAATATTGGAATACATAACTGAATGTTAAATATGATGACTACAAGAAAACTACAAGAAATTTAACTCTGCATAGATGGAATTGTCCTTTATTTCAAGTTGGATCATCCGTGAATCTAATAATAACAAACATTAAAACAACTACTCTTAAAATGTGAATGTGATTAATTTTTAAAGAAAATAAGAAGTTACAATTTTTCCAATACTATGCTACATTAATTCTGTTTGCTCTAATTTAACTCCATCCACTAACTCATCGTTATTATAATCTAGTTCTTCTTTTATAGACGTGGTAGTTTTATGAGTTTTCAAATGGCGAACCAAACGTGATTTTTTGTTCGATCTGTATTTACAAGAGCCGCAACAAAACGGTTTTTCTCCAGTATGAATTGCTAAATGATCTTTCAGATTACTCTTCTGAGTGCACTTATAATCACAAACATCGCACTTGTATGGCATCTCCCCGGTGTGAGTCCAACTATGTCGTTTTAGCTGTGCTTTATCTATGCACTTGTAGTCACAAATGGTACAGCTAAATGGCTTTTCCCCAGTGTGTGTTCTAATATGACACATCAGTTGATGCCGCACCCTACAGCTGTAATCGCAGATGGTGCACCTGTATGGCTTTTCGCCAGTGTGTATTCTGCAGTGACGTTTCAGCTGTGCTTTGCTTTTGCAGTTATATGCACAAAAGCAGCAGCTAAAAGGTTTTTCATCACTGTGAGTCCTAAGATGACAATCTAGCTGATACTTAACTGTGGATCGATAATCACACATTGAACAGCTATATGGCTTTTCACCAGTATGAGTTCTCATGTGGCGAGTCAGTAAATGTTTCTGAATGCAACTGTAATCACAGAAAGTGCAGCGGAATGGTTTTTCTTCTACATGAGTTTTTAAATGATAGTTAAGCAAGACTTTCTGAGAAGATGTGTAATCGCATTGAAGGCATTTAAATGGTCTTTCCCCAGTATGACTTCTAGTGTGGTCAACAAGATGAGATTTTTTTCTACACTTATAATCGCATAAGGTACAATTAAAGGGCTTTTCGCCCGTGTGGATTTTCATATGATTTATTAAGTGACAACGATGTGACGACTTGTAATCACAAATGTTACAGTTGTAAGGTTTTTCGCCAGTATGTGTTCTGATGTGAATTGTTAAACGGGATTTGCTGCCACATTTATAGTCACAAACTGTACAATGATACGGTTTTTCACCTGTATGCGTTCCTAAGTGGTAAGATAAATGACTTTTTGTTGAAAATGTACGACAGCAAATAGGACACGTAATGCAATTAGTAACTTTTAATTCTTCATCACAAAAGTCTGCTTGCACGTCTATTTGATTAACATTTATAGTTTCTTCCTTGATATCAAGCTCCTCTTGCTTAATATTTGTTATGTTATTATCACTAAACCCTTTCACTTCTTCGTTGTTTATTAGCTCTTTAACAGTCTCTAGTTTAACAGTACATTTCGTATTTTTATCAATTTTGTCTTCGTATTTATAATGTGTAATTATTTCTATAAATTCAGGTTCTATTTTAATATCCATTTTGTAAAATTAACTTCTTTGTGTACTGTGCTTTAAGTTCTTGGGGCAATGTTTCTCTCTACAATTTAACAAAATTATCTAATTTCTAACTCAACATGAAAGGGAGTCCTAAAATACGAACTTACACGTATTAAAAATACATTAATCGTACTTATTTGTAACTTAAAAAATCATTACATCTTAAATTTAAGGTTATGTTTATGTTTAATTTCGTATACGAGGGTTTTCAAAAAAATATTTTGCCATAGGGTTATTTATCACACGGAACAATACTACAGTTTTTTAGTGTTGTTCTGTAATAAATCGTTAAATTCTCCAATACTGGAATCTTAAAGCCTACGATTCTTATAAAATAATTTAGATTGCATAAACAATAGAAATATATGTATTTATGTATTAAATAATTTACTTGTTCTATGGAGCACTTTCACTGTTTTGGGGGAACAAATGAAGATATAAGTAGCGGGCGTTCGCAAATTCAACTGTTTGAAGTTGGCCATGACTTTATAAACATATATCTCTCTTACTTATACAGTATAAATTAAAGGTGCAATTCAAGCCACCCAAAAACTGTCTGTTAAACGTATTGCCGGTATATTAAACTTTTTATCATAACTAATAGCATTGAATATTTTACTCAGAATGTTTATATCAGCGGCGGACTTTGGGATATGTCGCCGGCCGTTATTTTCCAGGGGGCGCCGTGCAACCGGCCGTTGCGAGGTATGCCAAACGGTACCGCTAGATGGTACCCTTCGGATTTAGATATTTCAAAAATAGCGAGTTTTTCATCACAACAGCAACCTCTATCCACTAAAAGGGGGCGCCTTTGAGGAACAGCGCTAAACGTGCACTAGGACCATACTGCATAATATAATATTATAGCCCGAATAATAAAAGTTCATAATGTGTAAATTTTGGATTTTATTTGGAACAAATTAATAAAATTCGGCATTCTTGCGGTATTCTCGTGCTCGGAACCAAGGCCAACATTATATTACACTTTGAAGGTTTTTTAGTTTTTTTTCTAATTTGTTAAAAACTTTTTGTAGTATCTACAATAATCGGAATATCCGTAAATAAATATTAATAAATTAAAATGGCAATTTTAAAACTTGGTAACAAAGAAATACCAATATTATTAACAGGATCAATATGCAATTGAGTTTTTGGGGGACCTTCAACTAAGTACAGAACTGCAGCTAACGGCTATATTACGTAGTTTAGTGAAATAACTTGAAAACAATTTTGTTATTACATATTAATAGCTTGGCATTCTTTTGTTGGTTATCATCAGCGTCCGGATGTATATGCGCTAAAAAGTACCTATATATGCATTTTTTATGCGCTAAAAATCTGCTATAGTATGCTGTAATATATGCGAATATATATAAAATATACGCTAAAAACTAAAAATATGTGGTAAAAATTTAAAATATATGACAAATACTGAGCATACCAAATACAATGTAGCATATTTTAAATATCGCTTGTAAGTGTTTATTTTTGTAATTTTTTTACATAGAAACCTTGAACTAAGAGCTACATAGATACATATTAAAAAATATTTGCAAATATGAATTAATCATTATATCATAAAATAATAATAAAAATATGATTTGTTTTTCCGCGTTACAGTCAAGAAACATCATTTTATCTACGTTTTCCAGTGTAAAATTGTATGTAGGTATCTGAAGTTAAAATTTTTTTGTACATGGAAAACGAGCTATCAGCCACACATAACGTTATTGGAACAGATTTCATGCAGCCTAAATTTGACGGGTTTGACTCCATGTTTTCTACGTTTTTCACATTTTCGCCTATTAAAATCTTATTTATTCTATATAGTGTGTTGTAGCCCTGGTTTGTTTTCAGAATAGCGTCTAGCTTGGAAATAACGGTTTTCCCGATGGTTCCCGGAACCGTTTATAAGCTATCGATAACTGTACGTATGGTTTCCATGAACTTGGTTATAGGTACCTGCGTACTTTCCAAATCTTTTATTGAAGTTAGCAAAATTGAAAAATGTGTATTAATAAAAGCTAATTGTTGAGCCATCTTTTTATCTGCTACACACGCCCTATACTCCAAAACGGCTTTAGAACCATCAACAATTTCTTGAAATATTTCTTTTAGTTTATTGAAATTTTCACAATAAAGTATTACAGCTTCAATCCAAATTCCACTGCGAGAATTTTCAGGACACTTTTTCGTAATAACGCCATTAATTCGCTTATGAAACCGCCCAGCTCGTCAAATTGTGAAGCCGATGAAGGCGTAGTATTAGATTTCGATCCCGAAGACACGTCTTGTATTGCAGGCGAAGACAATTTTGAAAATGGTGATGATGTTTCTAGTACAGGAAACGATTTTGAATACAGTATGGATGTGATTGAGGCTTCAAATCAATCAGGGCAATTCACGGCACAACCGTTAGAAAATTGCGCTATAACGTATTTTGCAGGATACTTAGCGAAAAAGTGCCTAGAAAAATTTAATTGTGATGTATGTTCATTATTTTTGATACAAAGTTCCATTCTAGAAGACAAACAAGAAATGCTTTTGTTGCATCGCACATATAGTAATATTTCAGAAATAGATAGCACACGAGGACCAAAGGCGCCTACTACGAAGTTTACGCAACTTGTAAGCTACAGTTTGGAAATATTCGAAAAAGTTTCCGAAACTTTATATTTTGATGAACATGTTAAATCCAAAATAATAAATATTTTAGACGCTTCAACAAAAGAACTGTGTAAATCCATTAGTGTAAATTGCTGTGATCATAAATTATTTATTTTTAACTTATTGGTTACTTGCAAACTTTTTAAAAAATTTAAGTCCTTGGTCCAACAATAGAAACAGACACCATCAAAACCAAAAATGAACCAAAAATTAAGAGTTTTAGTGCATAAATAGTGATGACACAGTCACTGCTTAAATATTTCTTTTAAGGAAATACCCTAGCTTGGAATTAAAAAGGATTACCTGCCAGGTGGCGTTATTTTTCTACCTGCTGCTATTCTGCTGCATATGCTACCTCCTTTCTATAAGCAGGTATTCACCAAAAATATTGTAAAACATTACAATTAAAAATATGTTTATATAGTTGTAAATGATTGAAAATAAATCAGTTTTAGCCTTTAGGTAATAGTATAAATGTAATTCCACAATGTTTTTCAGAAACAGGAATGTTGGTATAAATCATAATTTGATGTACATAAATAGTTGTGTATTAATATTAAGTGTTGCTAGATAAATAAGAATTCAGCAGTGTATCTATTACCATTGAATATTTTCAATGCTATTATCAATACTGTAGTAGCTGAAGTCTAAATACATCTTGTTTACATCTAATTTGGATTTATTTGTTGTAGAGTTATTAGTGTGTACACTATATGAGCTTTTGATATTTCAAAACCAATAAATTTTGTTTTTGCAAGTATTAGTGTTGTCATACAAAAATTTAAAGATTATTCAAATACTATATAACTTTATATTAAGTTTGATAATCTGGTTTTATTTTATAGTTATTCATTATAAAATTGTCATTTCTATTATTGACAAATCAACCCGCGCTTTGTTTAAAAAGTCGTGTTACATTGCACTCTGTTGGTAGGTAGTAACAGCTTTAACTTTGTTGGGGAATTCCACAACTTAAACACACTGTGTATTTTTGTTTCACCCCAAGCTATGCTTACCCTAATGTTGTATTACTATGCCATCTACCGGTTCTTTCACTCATTAAAAAATAATTCCCATATAATAGTATTGTAATAGGCATTCTGAGTAAAATATTCAATGCTAATAGTTAAATATTATTTATATTAGTATGGAAGAACTTTAGTTACATTTGACTAGAAATATTAATATTTCCATCAAAATGTCCAGTGCCTGCTTCAAAACATTTTTCGTTTGATACCATTTAAGGCAATCGCAAAAAGATATGGAGCGTAGTATTTATTTTTTCAAACTTTTCACTTATTTGTTCTCTTGTCATTCATCTAAATTTCGAAATATTAAATTACTGGTATAAGTTTACAAACAGAAATCCCAAGGAATTAATCACAAGATTTTGTTAACAAGGGATTTTCAGTGTTTCTGTTAATAAGGCTCCATTAATAATTGTTAAATTTCGGGTATAGAATGCTTCAGTTGAAAATAACTAGCTCATAAGCGGCTGCAAAATTATACATGCGTGCCCAAACACTGACTTCTTCAGAATTATTAAGCGTTTGAAGAGAAAAATGAGGGTTTTTCGGCAGATCACTTCCTAAAAGTTTGCGAATTAACATAACCTTGTTTATTAAAGTGTAGAAGTATGTGGTTCAATATCCATTATTTCAGACGCTGTTGCCACAACTTCATCTGTAGCTTTTATCAGCTGACCATCATGATTTTTCCGATATTACCATTTCCATGAAAATTTGTGAAAAATTTTTGAAACTGTGTAGTACATTCTAAATAAATTAAGTCCAACATAGCCAAGTCCAAACACTTTCGTATTGTGAATATCGATAGCAATTTAAAAAACATATAAAGCAGTTTAAAATCCTAACGTATGCCGTAGAAGTACATGGAGACGATGAGATGTCTTAAAGATGTAGATGTCAAGTATCAGACATCATTAAATGGCCGAAGGACCGAAAAAGTCAGTGGTATAATCATGCAGACCGCTTGCGAGAACAGGGAATGTTAAAAATATGTAATACAATAACTAGATCGGGAATAAAACTTCCGAAACGAAGAATGGAAAGCTGATCTTCATCATACTTGAAATAAACAGAATAGCCCTTATAAAAAGTAAAAGAACAATCAGAAACATTCCGTTTCCGTCGTTTTCTGGGTCTAGGGACGGGCATATCTCGAATGAAATTATTCGAAATATTCGATTATGCATATATCACGAGATACCTTAAGATGATGCTCTTAATTCATTCGAATAATAAATGCATTTTGAACTACTTTCATTATTCGGCTGGTAATCGAAATATCGTGTGTACAATTTAAGTAATATTAGAAAGAATTTCCTCGACACCGTAAGGTACAAGAGGATCCACTTATGTATGTATGTAGAATGAATTTGTAATTCGGGAAGATACCAAAAGACAAACCACGAAACAACATAGTCCATTTGGTTTGTGCAATGGGGTCGCATTGGAAGCTCAGTTAGCAATCTGATGAACCACCAATAAAAATAGAAAAAATAGAATTTTGCGTAGGCCAGGATTCAGTTAAGTTTATTTATTTCTACTTTCCTTATTTAAATAAAACTGATTGTAGATATGTTTAAGAATTATAAATACCAGTTTGTATTTAAATGTTTTAATTTTCATAAACTTAATATAAAATAAAAATATTATCAGAAACTTATGTTATTATTTAAAAACAGTTTAATCGATTACGATCATTGCTGATCTGTCCGGATTTTAAAAACACCTCTTCTGAAGGAGGTTGTACAATTCCAAATACTGTCTGGCCACCAAGAAGAACGACGTACCTGGTGATACTGGAATATTCGCTTGGGCGACTTCATTCTACATAAAAAGTTAGCTAATCGTTTATACATTTTTGGGCATTGTTGACGTTATTTTCAATTATTCCAAACTTCGTTTTTGCCAGCATTGTATTCGTCTCCAGAACCCCTAAACGCCCGGAAATCACGCCTAAGACCACTGTGCGGACTGCGTAGTTTTGTCAAAAAAACTATTTTTCGCGCGGCCCGCGTAATGTTTCGTAGAAATAACTTAACGTCCCGTTGCGGCGGTCGATTTTACCAGTCCAATATATTAATTTTTAGTGAATCTCAGATAAATTTGCTTCATAACCACACAAGCCGTCACTGTCAGCTGTACGCTCATAATTTACCTTCTTTGTTTTTTATTGTAATATCGACTTTAAACAAAACAATATAAAATTCAGCAACATAGCATAAAATTATGACTAACTAGGAAGCAATTTACCAACATGAGCAAGAAGTTGAAACTTTTGCAGGTTTTTGCTTCGAGGGTCAATTATCGGCCGTCACATTCGATTGGTCTTTTCTACTGGTTGCGTTAATTACAAAACTGATTGTATAACAGTGAATCTGTAAATGGTATATTAGAACCTACCACAACCCCAATAGCTTGCAGGTACTCGCCGAAAGGGTGGCCACCACGCCAGCTGACACACTAAATGGAGGGTACATACTCAGAGCCTCGCCACCCCGGCTTCAATGCCCTTCCCGTAAACACGAATTCAAGATTTCGTGGATCGAAAAATATACTACTTCCCGACTTAAGGATAGTATCATTGGTTTCATAGCTAAGGTTACATAAAACTCATTTCTTAGAGGTGTCGTATGATGTCTCACCCACCTGTCCGCCACCACTTATTGGTTACTAAAATGGCCCGATCCCTCGAAAAGTTTGCCGACCCCACCAATTTATTTTATAATTATAATTATAATAAAATAACCTGAATATCGTTAGGTAACATTTAATAACTGATAATATAACGGGGAAAACCATAAAAAAAGCATTTACAATAAAGTTAATCTTACTATGTGACGAAATGCAAATAAATACAAAACAACTCGAGACATAAGCGTTGACATTGCGTTGCCAAATTGCGCGCTTCTTTTGGATACGAATGATTAATTCGAATGAATATCTGGATTATTGAAATCACTGAATTATGCCCATCACTAACGGGAAGTCATGTTTGCGGATAGCTGGTCTAGCGATCTTCCAACAGGTACCCAACGCACGCCACTGTAGTTTAAAAGAAATTCCAACTGAAACCCACTTACTTACCGGTGTGTACGTGCAGCGGCGCCACGTGCCCAATCAATGTCGCGAAATCTAATCTCGCAACGTCGATAAAACAGTTATTAGCGCGCAGAATTGCGCGCACGCTCAAATTTCGGCGGGCTGTGGCTTATCAGGCGGCGGCAGTAACTTGTTGCGATATTGCAAGTTCGACGCGTCGCGTCGCCGTTCGTGGTTGTGCAGCGCGTGTTGCGTCGTCGAGGTAAAAGTGTTGTGTAAGGAGTCGCGTGCTCCCCTCGAATTTTCCTCCTCGCTGCAAATATTCGGTTTTCGATATTAATTCTGAGTTATGCCTACCGGAACCGCCGCAGCCGACTTTGACGGAGGAATGAAAAGTTTAAAAATAAACGGCAATTTAATTTAATGCCAGTGTTAATTGCTAAAGGTAACAGAGTTGTGTTTATTTGTTTCTAATAACCTGCTACGTATGTTGCTGACGTTTTATTGGCGACTTTTGGAGGGAAATGTGCATTTTAACAATGCGATTTTGTTTATGTACTGTTTAAAATTCGCGCTTTGATTTTACAATAATTTTGTTTTGTTTAATTCTTTTGTGTGCGCTAATTGTGTAATATTTTCCAATTTATTTGCTGCTTTTTTTATTCCTTTGTTTATTTGCTTTGGATGCTGTTTCGCGTCTTTCGAATCTATATTTTGTGCATGTTGAGTTGTTTGAAGTTAAGGATTTCAAAAATAAATCAAAAAATGCCGTATCAGTATAGCAAAAACTTTTCATTATTTTTTAAATTTTCTTGTGTGTTGTTTGATGGATTTACGTGATTTTTTACATATATTATTTCTTTTTCTTCTTTATTGCTTCACTTTCTTTATTTTTTATATTTCACATCTCGGTCCTATTTTCATTTTTCTGTCCCCCACATTTTCGCTTGGATATTGCTATTTTCTGTTTTTCTTTGTACTTAAGTTGTTTTCAGGATTTATTTACGTTTTTATTTTTTGATTTCATTTTGCTTTTTCCTAATTTAATGAAAACTGTTGGCATATTTTAAATAACTGAACAAAGTAGAGAGTATTTGAAAACAGTTTTTCGGTCATTTCACTGTTTTCTATGATTTTTTATTTTTCTACTATTTATATTTTTGCCTTTTCTTGTTTTATATTATTTATTACATGTTTCCCATTATTTGAGTATTTCTTTAATTTCACACATCAGTTTATTATTTTCTTGGGTGTTTTATCTAATGGTTGTGGGTTTTACTGTTTTATTTTCTGTGTATACTGCATTTTTTATTTCACTTAATTTTGCGTAATACTTTGTGTAGGTGTTACTTTTTAGATCAACAAATCCCCTGTTTGCCACGGGGCTTAGGGTCGTTTACCTGAATGCTGGAAAACGAATTGCAGCCCGTGTAAAAGACAATATGTGTAATATACGATAAAGTAACTTAGTAACAGAGTCTTGGTATTGTTGTGATTGTGCGAAAATCAGATAAATTTTGAGATTGTGGTTGTGTGTATTATGTAAACACGATAAGAAAAAATTTCACTAAATTAGTACCATATACGACAGTCGATTGATTTTACTGTATTTTTGCACTAATTTTGGTTGTTGTTATTATAATTTTTTTGATAATTGTTTCACTTTGTTTCTTGAATATGTTGTTTACAAATTATTAAAAACTGCAAGTTGAAAGGTCGCCTATTAACGTAGCTACGGTAATAACAGAAAACGCTAATTTTGAGCCACTTTATAGTAGCCCCTTAAGAAGCAAATCTAAACTACAAATAAAAGATAAAAAAAAAATCAGCAACAAATAAATGAGAAAATATGTTTTCTGTTGCTTTTATTTTCATTTTTTGTTGATGATTTAGTATTGCTTTTTTATTTTATATTTCGTAGATGCTTTTTTTGTTTCGTCACCTTTTGTATCGATCTTGTTATCACGTTTTTGACTGAAAAAATAAATAATTAGTTTGTGTAACTTTATAGTATTAAATTTAGAGGATTTCTCATTTATTTTTCGCTGTTTGTATGTTTTCTGGGTTTAGTAGTTCTACCATTTTTAATCTATATCGGATAATTTATTTGTTTTTGTAGATGTTTTTAGGTGGCTTTTTTTTATAATATTAGTTCTGATTGTGTATGTGCAGGTCTGTGCTTTAGTTATTTTGTTTTCTAAATATTAGAAATAATTATTTAACGTTCTCCATGCTAAAGGTTCAAAATTTAAAGTATTTTCCTGTTTCCTTTGGCTTATTTGTTGTTCTAGTTTTATTATTTGTTTATTGTGTTTCTACTATTTTGGATTCTATAGCTCGGTTATTTCTTTTGTTTTCTAGTTGTTTTTCAGATATTTTCTGTTGGTACGTTGTTTCTAATTATTTATTTTATACATTATTATTTCTTTGGAAGGTTTTGTTATTCGCTCTTCAGTGGTGCTCTTGCTTTTTATTTATTTCATTCTTCATTTATTGTTCTGGTATTTTTAAAATTTTCGCATATTTGTTGATTTAGCTTTGATTGTCTGCTCCTTTTCAGTTGTTAATAGTATTATGATTGTTCTGAGTATTGAAGTCTATATTTTTGTTCGTATATTTTTTATTACTTTCCTTATTGTTTATTTTGAGACTGTTTCGCATTTTTCGAAACAAACCAAAATATATCAAAGAAAATTATTATTGTATATTGTGGTTTAGTACGGTAGTTTTTCGCTAGTTTGTTTATAGTGTTATTTTTCTGCTATTTGTTTTATTAAATCGTTTGATACGAACGTTAATGCATTTTCTCTAGTTATCCAATTCCAAAATGCCAAGATTTCTTGCAATGTAAATTGCAAATGCCCGTTTTATCATTCACAGAAAGGTATATCTATTTGCCTGTAATCATGTACTAAGCTCTTATTCAGCGAGGTGTATTATATTATCACGAAGAGAATAAAAAGCGGCTCTTTATCTGCGTTCAGCCTGCTTTAATTTTTAAGTGTTTCAAATCTGTTTTTCGTTGTTATGCTTACATTAGAGCCACTTTGTTATTCATATGTGCTTAAATTAAGTACAAAGGCAGCTGTTAGCTCGTAAAATTGTCAGGTTTGTCACTTCCGTAAAAAATGTGCTTGCTTTCCTGCGATAAATGTTATTATTTTTGATTTTGGCTGTGCATACAAACGCTTTTTCGATTGTTTTCTACATCTTACGTAAATTGGCGACATGTTTATGCGTTTTGTGAATTATATCTATGTGGGAGACAAATAATGGCCGCAAATAAATAACATATTATGCGTATTGAATAAAAAAAATAATAAAAAGAGAGAGACGCAGGAAACGATTATGTGTTTCAGTATGTGGCGCTTTATTTACTTATAATTCTATTAAGGTAGTAAAATCAAATAATGTTTCGATTTTTCCTTTTTAGAAGCAGTGAAAAAAATGTTGTGAAGAAGAAATATTAAGCTCTTGCATACATGGTTTCGAAATGGATTGAAATTAGTTAAATGTTGGCCATGGCAATTGTTTCGCGATGATATTATTTTGACAGTTACCGTTACGATGTGGGATAGTTCTGTTCATTATAGCGTGGAGCAGCGCATAATAACAAATTTCTTACGAATGAAGGCATAAATTCGACTGGAATTCTTACAAGATGCGAGCACAATTCGGCAATCAGTGTCTTTCTAAACGTCGGGTGTTTAAGTGATCGGAATCTTTTACTCGGGACCGGGAGAGCTCTTGTAGAAAATTAGCTTCATGTACGACAAGCTTCGGTTAATCGGGAAAATAAAAGAAAATGTTGATGCTCTTATTCTGTAACAGCTATTTAAATATCTCAAAATTGACAAACTAGTGTTGGAAGTGTCGAAAAAATCATAAAAATCAAACTAGTGCATCGTAAGATGAGCGCCATCACGCTTGTTGACTGAAGAATACTAGGTGAATCGTTTGCAAATCTCTTCTTTTTTACTGCAGCGATATCATAGAGAAAAATATTAATTTTTGATGTAAATTTTGATGACTGATGAAACTTGGCTACATTATTTTACTCCTGAGTGAAACAGTACAAACATATAGCGATATCACACCAGATCTCCAAAGCAAAGGAAGCAAAGTTTGTGTTGTCAGCTGGTAAAGTGATGACCATATTTCTTTGGAATTCTCGTGGGTACTGTTTGTTGATTTCTTTACAGAACGTCGTATAATTAATGTAGATTATTCTTCGAAACAGCAGCCGGAACAGGAACAACCGGAAGAAAAATAAGTTCGTTTACTTTCTCAAAGACAATGCTCGCCCTCATACCGTTGCAAGAACAATTGAGACCATAAACAAACTTTAGTGGGCCTTTTCCCGCATGTAGCAAACAGTCCTGATCTTGCCTCATCCGATTTCTATTTGTTTGGCCCACTAAATAATGTTTAGCCGGGAAAAGGTTTTAGTTAAATAACGACTTTATCGAAGCTGTTCAAGAGTGGATATGCATGTAACCCGCAGACTTCTAGACTTCCAGGAAGGTGTTAGAAAGCTTCCAGATAGGGGGCGCAAATGCATAGCTAGGCACGGGGACTGCATCGAAACGTAATGTCATTTTCATCATAGGAATATTGTAATGCCCTTATAAATAAATTCCCATTTAAATTCTAATACTTCTGGTACTATGTTTATAAGAACAAAAACCTTAAGATGTGATTGCTACACTGACATTAAAACAAATGTATGTACATTTTTACAAATATCTGCGTAAATTTGAAGGTGAAAAATGTTTTCCTTTCGGCTGAAAAACACTAACAATTCCTAATAACAACAATACAGTTTATATTTTTAGCCAAACAAATCTACAGAAATATAATTTCTCATGTGGTTCAACCATTTCGGAAACCCTGTAGATTATGTACAGTATGATCAACAGGTCTTTACGTAATGCATACAATTTATAACATTTACTACAATTGTTTAATAGTCAACAGTCAACAAACCTGGATGGATGTTTTGTATATTCTTTCGGGATGTTGTTTGAATAGTGGTGCACAGACACTTTTTAGTGGGCTTTGTCATCACCAAGTTGAAAATTTTGTTCCATATTTAAAAATAGCAACACCAATCGAAATAAAGAATTACGCAGATATATTTTAAAAATGCACACTGCACACAACGTGTGTAATAATCTGCAGAAATTAAAAAGTAGGATTACATTTGGCCAATTAATGAAACATAAAAGGATTTTTGGAAAGTAATTTCTTATTTTGGAGGCAGGTTTTCATATAAACAAAGCCGTATATGTATTATATTTTAAAAAAACTTTTTACACGATATTTCAATTAGGTACTTCAAATGCTGTCAATTTTTTGGCAGAATAAAAACTCTACTCTAATGTGGTGATAGGTAGACCCATCAAGGCAGCTTCATTCATCACTGTTTATTATACATCCAAAAAGAATTTTTAATAAATTCAACCAGGATTGTTAAGCAATGTAAGCGTTTACTTTTGAGATCATAATCCATGCCGATGTTAAATAATTAATTTAGATATAATTCTTCTTCTTCTTCTTCTTCTTCGCTTGGTCTAGGATTGGTCCTTGTGACCTCTCCCGGGGTCTCGTGTAGGCGATATGTGTATGCTATTTTCGCTTCTGATAGTCTTTCATTCGTTCCACATGTTAGATTTCTTTGTGATCTTTAACAGTTTTTCTAATAGAAAATATTTTAAAATTTTGGATGACGTCGTCGTTTCTCTATCGCTCGTAGATATATCATTTCACTAGTCTGGATGCGGAAATAATCTTTTTGCTTTAGATCTGAGGTTACCCTATCCCTATCATACATTTAACAGACAAATGTCTATAGTTTTGTAAAATTTTATATAGGTTTCTTTCCTACTTTTGTTATGGAGTGTTCTTCTAATACTGTCGCACGTGCGATTTAATCTTTGCGTTTTCACGTCTACATCATGTCCAATATCACATTGAAGGTACCTAATTGAAATTACTGACTTGTTTAATGGATTCGCCATTTATAACAATTTTAGATCGAATACACTTTTTTCATGGAACGCTATTGCTATTGCCTAATACTGTGGTATAAGTAGGTCATATAACTTCCCTTTCATGTGAAGCTAGTAGGTAGTAGTAGGCATGCTGGACGCTGGAACGCCAAGTCGTAAGCAATTAATATATTGCCTTCGTCCTGTGTGTATTCCTGTGGGACTAGTCGGTTTCCATTTTCAAAGGGGGTTATCAATGTATACAGGGTTGGGATAAAGTATGGAACCAAGTAAATATCTTTTAAACGAAAAGAACGATATTTATGAAAATTTGCAGGCAAGTGCAATGGAACAAAATGCATCTGATGTAAATTTTTTTGTTAATAATATACTTCCGGTTTAACCGGAAATGCCATCAACTTTTTTAATTTAAATGGGACACCCTATATATTTTTACAGATTTTGAAAGAGCTTGTTATTTTGAATTCATACATACTGAGTTTAGTGTAAAAAAATTTGTAAAAACGAGGAATAACTCACTGTTAGTTGTACAATAGGTGTACATTTCATTATTTTAGAATAATGAGAAACAAAATTACTTCAAATGTTCAAAATGCTCGCCGTTACTTGCTGACAATATGCCATCCTATTAACAAATTCTTGGGTCACTCTTTCCAAGACTTCTCCACGTATTAGTTCACATTCATCAATAATTCTTTGTCTCAATTCCTGTAAGTTTGTTGGTCGTCTAACGTAAACACGTGATTTTAGATAACCCCAAAGAAAAAAATCTAACGGGCTAAGATCCGGAGAACGAGCAGGCCACTCTATGAATCCTCTACGTCCAATCCATCGATTTGGAAAATTCGCATCTAGAAAATCCCTAACCCGTCTATCATAGTGGGGAGGTGCTCCATCTTGTTGAAACCAAACATTTTGTGGTAATTGCCCATTCTGTTGAAGTGCAGGAATAATTTCGTTATTTAGTAGATCCAAATACTTGTCACCATTCAAGTTTCCGTCGATAAAAAATGGGCCTATAAGCCTATTTTCGACAATTCCCATCCAAACATTTAACTTCTGTGGAGGCTGGGTATGTGCTTCATGAATCCAATGAGGATTCTCATTTGACCAATACCTTGAGTTATAGCGATTAACTGTTCCATTTAAACAAAAAGTTGCCTCATCGGAAAAAACTATGTTAGAAGCAAAATTTTCGTCGACATTACAATGTCCATTAGCCGTTCGCAAAATTCCAGCCGTCGGACAAATCATCGTCTGACAATTCTTGAACCAACTGTACCTTATACGGATGATACTTTTCACTTTTTAATATCTTTCCTACAGAACGTCGACTGATACCATGGTTTAGTGCCAAATTTGTGGTGGAAGTTTGAGGTGATTCTTCTAAATCGATTGCAATATTTTGTTTAACAGTTTCGTTCGTTGCAGTCCGCGGTCTTCCAGGTTTTAGCAAATTTTGTACCATCCCAGTTGTATTAAAACGTTGTAATGTTTTATTTACTGTTGAGCGTGATATAGGATTTCTCTCCGGATGCAAATTATTAAAAATATGACACACTTCTTCATGAGTTCTAACACGATCACCATAACCGATCATCATTAAAATTTCAATACGCTCTTTTTCACTTAATTGAACCATTCTAAATTGTAAAATTTAATTCCGTCAATTAGAATTTGACACTTGGAGAACAAAAGACGTACTAAACAGTACTTGTTTATTTATTACTATGCATACAAACAACATCAATTAGTTTATCTAAATAGTTTTTGCTCTAATGCAAAAAACTCAAAGGAGGTTGATTAAAGTGCTATATTCCTCGTTTTTACAAATTTTTTTACACTAAACTCAGTATGTATGAATTCAAAATAACAAGCTCTTTCAAAATCTGTAAAAATATATAGGGTGTCCCATTTAAATTAAAGAAGTTGATGGCATTTCCGGTTAAACCGGAAGTATATTATTAACAAAAAAATTTTCATCAGATGCATTTTGTTCCATTGCACTTGCCTGCAAATTTTCATAAATATCGTTCTTTTCGTTTAAAAGATATTTACTTGGTTCCATACTTTAT
>JABXWE010027218.1:0-16159 GCA_014611495.1 Limonius californicus | reverse complement strand
GTACAAAAAAAAATTATAACGTGACTACAATTAATAATTTTCCTTTTTTATAAAGTATTTTACCTGTATTAGCTATATTAAAGTCCTAAGTATCTCTCCCCTTTATCCTACTCACTCCTAAATCATTCCCCCTTTATCCTACTCACTCCTAAATCTTCCCCCCTTTATCCTACTCACTCCTAAATCATCCCCCCTTTATCCTACTAATTTTTTAAATAAGGATAAATCAACTGTATGTTAAATTTCCCCCTAATTTTATTTGAGGTAGGGTATTTTAATTCGTAACAATCCCCAAATCTTGCATTTACAATAAAAGGACCATCAAACGGGGGTAATAATTTTGCATTTAGCCTGTTAGCATGACTAGCGACCCTTAAATTCCTAATTAGGACTTTATCACCCACTTCAAAAGTAACTTTCTTCTTTATCTTGGCATTTTCTCTTCTTTCATAAGCTTCACTCCTCCTTAATATCTTCGCCCTTACTTTATCTAATTTTCGTTCAAATTCTTGATCATTCAGAACCTCTTCTATCCAAGGTCTAATTGGATAAACTTTATTCATTATTAAAATTGGAGTTTCCTCTGTAACAGTAGACGGTACCTCGTTAATAGCTCTTTCAATTTTTTTAACGTACCGTAACCAATTTATATGTCGTTCATAATAAATTAATATTCGAAGGTACTTTATGACTTCTTGTATGTATCGTTCGCTTGGGTTCCCTTGTGGGTGTCTGATACTACAAAAATTTAACTTAATATTTCTTTCTTCTATCTGTCGTTTGAATCTAGGACTCGTAAAATAGGTGGCATTATCTGCTAAGATTCGTTTTGGCCTTCCTACCTCATTAATAAATTTATCAACGCACCTTACAGCGATGTTTGTGTTGTTACCTTTACATGGATAAATTTTAGTAAATTTGGAAAAAACATCAACAAAGATTAATAAATGTTTGTACCCCGCACTTCTCACCATATTTGATAGGAAATCAATCGCCACCAAATCTAAAGGTCGATCCACCCTAATACTTTTAATAACATTTTTATTCACATGATTTTTATATTTGGTCATACTACAAAGGTGACAATCATTTATAATTTTTTTAATTAGTTTATAATCATTGACACAATAATAATTCTCCCGGAATATTAACCATACTTTCCTAGTACCGGCGTGGCAATACTCCTCATGTAACAATTTTACTATTTGTTCGGTGTGTGATTTATTAGTCAAATATAACTCTTTTCGTCCAATTTGTTTACAAATTACTCCTTCCATCAAACAAAACCCTTTGTAATTATCTTCATTTACAACTATATCAAAAATTCTTCTAATTTCAGCATCTTCCCTCTGTAGGTTGTAAATATGCTCCTTTGAAAACACTCCAGCATCCTCTCTTAGATAGTTTAAAGAAATCAAAACCTCATTGTGCCTTACATTGTTCTTACTGTTATCTTTCCGACTTAATTCATCGGCTATACAATTCTGTTTGCCAGGAATGTGTTTTATCTCAAACACATATTCCTGTAGCAACAAAGACCATCGATACACACGGTTATTTGCAAAACGGGTTGTCATGATATGTACTAGAGCTCCATGGTCAGTCTCAATTATGAACTTATTTCCCATTAAATAAAATCTCAATTTAGTCACAGCAAACACAATAGCTGCCATCTCTTTCTCGGTTACCGAGTACCGTCGCTCATAGTCTTTTAAAATCCGAGATACGAAGTAAATAGGTACCTCTTTCCCTTGTTGAAACTGGGTTAAAACTGCCCCTAATGAAGTGTCCGATGCGTCTGTTTTCAAAATAAATTGAATATTATAGTCGGGATGATATATGGCAGTTCCTTCATAGAATTTTTTTTAAATGAATGTACGCCTCTTCATGGGTTGTTTTTCAAATAAATTTCTTCCCTTTTTTCATAAGATCCGTTAACACAGCAGCCTCCTCAGCTAAATTTACAATAAACTTTCTGAAATAGTTTAACAATCCCATAAAACCCCTCAATGCCTTAATATTTGTTGGTCTCGGATAATTCTTGATTTCTTCGATTCGTTCCTTATCTATCATGATACCCCGAACATCCACTACATAACCCAAAAACTTCACTTTCTTTTTAAAAAACTCACATTTTTTTATGTTTAATTTTAACCCATTATCTCTTAATTCTTTCAAAATTATTTCTATGTGCTTCCAATGTTCCTCTAAGGTATTGCTGTAAATAATTATATCGTCAATATAGTGGCTGCAAAAAACCTCATACCGATCTAGGATCTGCTGCATAGCTCTCACGAGAGCCGCACATGACGTTGACAATCCAAATGGGACCATTTTAAACTGGTACACGCAACCATTAATGCTAAAACCACAATATTTTCTGGATTTCTTTTCCAACGGAATTAACCAGAATGAATTACGTAAATCTAATTTTGAATATATCGTCTTGCTACCTAATTTCCCCATAATACTGTCTATATTCTGTGGGGTCTCGAACTGAGGTCTGGTTCTTGCATTAATTTCCCGAGCATCTAAACATAGTCTGATTTCTCCATTTTGTTTCTTGACAATAACAAGGGGATTTATGAAACTGGTTCGAGCTTTTTCTATTATCCCCTGATCGAGTAACGACTGAATTTCCTGATTAACCTTATCCCGATACGCATATGGGATCGGATACACTTTAGTATGAAAAGATTTTTCATTGGTAATTTCTAATTTATGTTCATACCCCTTTGCAAAGCCTGGTTTCTCATTATATAAATCACTATATTTATCTAACACAATTTTCAAATCCTTCTGAAACTCAAAAGGGCTATTAATAATATTCTCACTAAATTCTTCTTCTTTCAATTCACGATTTATAAAGTTAATATTTAAATTTGTTTCTATTTCTTTACATTCTTCTATTTTTTCTTTTATGAAATTCCAACTTTTATCACAATATTTAAGTATTCAGATTCAAAATCTATAACCATTTTATGTTGGTTTAAAATATTCACCCCTATAATTGCCTCGACTTTCATATTCGGGATTATAAGAAATTCTGCTGCTAAACTTTGCCCTTCTAAATTAATATACACATTCAATTGTTTTTTAACTGTATTTATTCTTTTCCCATTTACTGTGATTAAGTTGATGTTTTTCGTTGTGATGACCTCTTGTTTAAACAAATTTTTATTCTCTTCTATAATACGTTCGTTGATCAAAGAAAATTCCGCCCCTGTGTCAACCATGGCTTTTATTTTAATATCTTTAATTTTAATTTCCACAGAAGGTATATCCACTAAAATTATTGATTCCCTACTATTACTAAGAGTACCATCAACCGAGTCTTTGATAAATTCTCGAGGATGGGAATAACTAAAATTAGTTGTGGCACTCTTATTTAAAAATCCTTTCGGTCATGAACCTCTGCAACTACCTCAATCTTATCATGATCATTTTTTTCAATGCTTACTGCATTAATCCTGCGTGACCTTCTTTCTTCCCCTTCTTGTTGTTCATCGTACCTTCTTTTTCTTTCAAAATAATCCTCTCTTTTAGGTTCTTCTTTCATATTTTGATTATATCGATTATTATTATTATTGTACTATGGTACTAAGACCTTATTAGAAGGTCTTAACACCAAATAACTTATAAATAAACGACGAATTTGGAGAGATGAATTTTATTTGTGTATTTACATAAGAAGGAAAACCGTAACTATTTATAATACATAACGACCGTTGCCCACCCAACGCACTACAGTACTGACTATTGTTGTTCCTGCCGTAACTGTTATAATTATTATTATTTTTATAGTAATTATTATAATTGTTAAATTTATCGTTACCATAACCATTGTTGTTACTACCAAAATGTTTATAATTATTATTATTCCTATTATTGTACTGAGAATTTTGACCATAATACTGATTATTGGGTTTAACCCTATAATTCCCACTACTGTTTTTATTATAGTTATGTATAGCCTGATCGTTACCGTTAAATTGCCTTTGTGGATGATTATTAGTATTATAATCTGAACCTTGGTTTACCCATCCCCTTTGTAACTGCTGATCTTCTGCATAATCATAAGCCCTTAGAATTCTTATAAATTGGTCGAAATCTACCACATCATCAATGATCACCTTATTAGCGATTTCTTGACTAAAATGCTCTGCCAATTCCCTGATTATAGTGGTCATGTCCACTATTCCCTCCAGCTGTTGGAACGCGAATAGTTTATTAATTGCATAATTTTCTCGGGATATATTTCGTTGAGGAAGATATCTACCTTTGAAGAGTTCCGCTTTCAATTTTATTTATTGGTCAGGTCCCCAGTAAAACTTAAGAAACCTGTCCTTAAAGTCATTATAGTTGGTGATATTCTCTGACATGGTTTTGAACCAAGTCTCGGCTTCTGCCTTCAAAGAAGCCTTTATTATTCCCAGCTCCAACATGCTGTCATATTTAGGCCCTGTTTGCCTTTTTAAGTGTTGAAGATAAAATTCCAGTTCCTTTATAAAGGTCTTAGGATGGTATCCTTTATTAGGGTAAAATTTAGGCATCAGTTGATCTTGTTGGCCACCTTGTACTATAAACGTAGACCCTGTCGCTGTCCCATACTGTACCGCTTCCTTTACTCCTTTGACCGTTTCTTCAAATGTTGTTAGATCCTGCTTCAATCTCTCCGTGATTTTATTCTCAAACACCAACAATTTTCTTTTCTCTTCTTTTTTGAAACTTCCAAAACAGCTATTAACTATCTCTATATGTGCCCTCAATCCCTCTTCTGAGTCCACAAGTTTCTTATCGTACTCATCCACCTTCTTATTCATTTCTTTCCTAATTTCTCCTGTCACATTCTCAAACTTGTTATTAATTTCTATTAAACCCTGTCTATTTTCCTCAAACTTTTTATTCATTGCTACCTGATTTTGTTCTAATTTTACTTCCATTTTTTTCTCTAAATTTTTATTCACTTTTTCTATTTCTTGGGTCATTTCTTTTTTATTTTGTTCTAACCTATCTTCCATTTTTCCGAATCTTTCTCCTATTTTTCTATCATTTTCATCTATTTTCTGGCTTACCTGAGCCATTTCTACTCTATTTTCCTCAAATTTTCTAGCCATTTCTATTCTATTTTCCCTCATTTCTTGCTTCATTTCCCCCATTAACTGACGAATCACTTCCACCATTGAATCCTCCTTCTTACCTTCACCTTCTGTCTCAATTTCAAAACTTTCCCCTTCTAACCTTTCCTCAACACCCTTTTCCTCCGCAACCTTCCTTTCTTTGCCCTTCCTAGTCTCCATTTTGACAAGTAAATAAACCTGCACCTAACGATAAATACCTGTCCAGATACCCTTCTATTTCTGTCCCTACCTTTACGATCCTACTTATTACCTACACGCAGTAACCGTGCCAAAATTCTTACTTGCCCCACGTTTTGGGCGCCAAAATTAATTGCTGTGATATTCCCGTTGATAAGGTAACCTTTAATTATTGGACCCCAAATAATAAAAAAAATAATTATCATAAAAAAATAATACCTGCTCTAGGTACACTCTTGAAACATTTGTTACTCACCCGGTACAAACACATAAATTGTTAGATCAAATTCACAGCAATTATATGAAATTGAGACAACCACCTACCTTCTATGGTTCAAAGTAATCTCAGGGAACTGCGAAAATAATCAAGTAAGAAAATAAATATTTTGTCGGTAGGACTCTAGCTATCAAAAGGGAAACATATAACAAAACAGGCGATATGTTCAACATATGAACTCATAATACAACATATCACTTCCAACACAAAAATATATAACAGTAAGCCATAGTTTACATAAGAATAAAACACATCTTCTTTTTTTTTAAATCGAACAAGGTTAAACCATTCATTTAAGTCAAATTAAATTTCCCACCTGTTTACATATACGCTCCCGGTGAAGAATTGCTAGACACTGCGTATTATTAGCTCTGCTCCCTGCTGTGTCCAAGGCCGCACGTACACAATTTGATGTAAGGTGATGGAAGAAAGTTCTTTGCTTCAAATAAACAAATTTTCTGTGCGCTGATCAGCTTCTCAAACACAACAGTAATTACTGCAGGTAAGCAGCCGTCTTTTATCAATGATCCAGATTTGAAAGAATTGTCGTTAGTTTTCTATTTTGATTTTCGATCCGTAAATCTAACCTCAAAATTCCCACCTGACGTTTTAGAACTGAAGAAACTCGACTATCGGAAAACAATTTCGCTACGATGGACGCCAGTATCCCAAATAGGACCAAACTTGGAATTTTCGCTGATTTACCACAAATCTTCAAAGTTTCCGGTAAATAAAACACTGGGGTACTTACACCAACACATAAACAAATTTAATTAACGATATTTATGAACATTTATACAGGTTTTAATTAGATTTTTTTAACATTTCTGAGAGCCAAACGCCAATACGTCTGCTTGCTCCAAGTTCATAAAAAAACTTCCTTATTTATTAAACAAAAAGCTTTTTTTTTCTGTCAGGGAGCGCTATCTCACAACATTGTTTCTAAACTATAAAAATTCTAGCCAATCACAGTACAGAACCAATTTACCAAATTTAACGCAAAATCTAATTATCTAAATAATTATTTTATGCAAATCCTATGCTAATAACAAATTACAAATCCAGAATGCTTATCATTTTTCCTTCATTTTAAGATCTCACATGACCCATTTGTGTTAAGTAATAACAAATTAGCATATAGACAAAATTAAATTTGTTTATAAAAAACATAATAACAAATAGCAAATGTTACAAATCTATTCACAAACACTGCTCAATTCACTTAGTCCATAATTCCATAGCATAAATTCTCATTGTATTACAATAAACCATGAAATTTACCAATGCCAATCTTAGCACATTGCAACGTTCAAACTCCAATCAAATTTCAATTAATTACAGGGCAAACTACACCCAAAAGCTTGCTTAAGTCACCACCAAACCATCATAACAGTTATTGTCACATATTATTTACATCTAAGTACGAAATATCACATATACAACCTATTTTAGATTACATTGTTATAAAAAGTCCTAATACTTCGCAAATTTCAGGATGTACGCTCACCCTTTTCATGTTGGAAACACATACCACCTGTATAAGACTGAAATTCTACCAGGAAGGCTTCATCCTTAATAGGGAAGTCCCACAGACAGAATCTAAGATGTTAAAATTCCACCATCATAAATGACATGATCAACTCGATACTGCTGTAAACTTGACATTACAATTCAAACTCTTTGCACAAATAGCATAAATGGCTTAAGACACGTATAGAATAAGAGTTTACCTATTAAGGTGTATAATTAGTTCTGTAAATATCACAACAATATATATGTATATATATAAAGAATTTGTACAGTTGTCACTGTCTTCCTTCTCTCAACCTTCCTCTCCACTCTTCTCTGTTGTTCCATTCCCCTTCTTGAAGTCCTCTATTTTCCATTGCTTCGTCTATTTCGTTGCGCCATGATCTCCTTGGCCTTCCCCTTTTTCGTCTTCCCATAGTATCCCATTCTGTCATTTTTTTATCCATCTATGTTCTTCCACCCTTCTAACGTGTCCGTACCATAACAACCGTTTTTCTTCTATATATGTGTTGGCATCTTTTTCCCTTCCCATTCTTCTCCGTATCTCCCCGTTCGATACTCTATTCATTCTGGTTAGCCTGCAGCGTCTCCTCCAAGAATCCATTTCCGTTGCTGATATCTTTCCCTTGTTTTTCTTGTTAGTAACCCATACTTCCGCCCCTTAGGTCATTATACTTTGTACCATTGTACTGTATATCCGGCATTTGGTGGTGTTCTTAGTTATATCTCTGTCCCATAAGATTGAGTTAAGTTGCCTTATACATGTTCTAGTTAGCGCTAGTATGCTTTTAATTTCTTCCGCTGTCGTTGCCTCTTTTGTCACGGTAAACCCTAAGTACTTAAATTTGCCTGTTTCTTTAATTTATACGTTTTCTTCTATTTCTAGATCTTTTATATTTTCTTCTACTGTCGCTAGGTATTCTATTTTCCCAATGTTAATATCTAATCCGACTTTGGTGTACTCTTCTTTGAGTTTTCGCACCAAGTAACTCAGATCTTCCTCATTTTGTGCTATCACCACTTGTTCGTCTGCGAAACTTAATGTGTAAATATGTTCGTCTCTGACCGGTGCTCCCATCCCTTTGCATTTCCTTTTCCAGTTACCTAGCGCGTTTTCTATAAATATTTTAAATAGTGTGGGTGACGTGGAGCATCCTTGCAACAGTCCTTTTGTTGTCTCAAAGTTGTTCGTAAGTTTCTTTCCAATTTTAACCGCTGTTCTGTTGTTTGTATACATGTTTTTTCCTGCGTGGATCAGTTTGTGGGGTATTTCGATTTTTGACATTGCCTTCCATAGTTCTTTTGGTGGTACGGTATCATACGCGTTTCGTAAATCAATAAATGCCATGTGTATTAGTCCGTTTTTGCCTTCTTTTTCTCTGCTAATTGTTGTATTGTGTACATGTGGTCAATGGTTGATCTTCCTGCTGTAAACCCTGCCTGTTCCTCGGTAATTCTTCCTTGTATCTGGTTTTCTATCTTAATGCGTATTACTTTCCCATATATTCTTCCCATCGTTGCTATCACATTTATACCTCTATATTTTTCGCATTTTTTCAGGTTTCCTTTCTTATAGATTGATCTTATGTATGATTGCTTCCATTCTATGGGCATTGTCCATTAATAACTTCTTGGAACATTCTGTGCATAATTCGAAATAATTTGTTCTTAGCGTATTATATTAACTTCGGTGCGATTCCGCCCGGTCCTGCCGCTTTACCATTCTTGATTGTTTTGATCGCTTTCTTAATGTCTTCCGTTGATACTTCTATCAGAGCTTCTTCTGTCTCTTCCTCTTCTGAATTATTGTCCCTTTCCTCCTCTTCTGTGTCTATGAAACATTGCTTTTTTTTCGTTAATAATTCCTTATAGTAATTTTGCCATTCTTCCTCTCTGATGTATGTTATATTCACTTGTTCTCTTCTATTAGATTTCTAATATTATTAAACGCAAATCTACATTTTGTTCTATTTGCTTAATATACTCAGATTCGATGTCACTAAATTCTGAGGTATCAGAAGATGAATCAGCACCTAAATTAATTATTAAAAGTTTGATTTCATATTTCGGAGCATACTTCTGTTGAATCTTATCGATGTGTTCCGCGCAGTTTTGCAGGTGCAGTCATACATCTTTATATATTATGCCAGTGTGGTCCAGTGGTTAGAGCAGTGGGTTCCGATGCGGAAGGTCGGAAGTTTAAACCCCCCGAATTGATGCCTGGCGCGAGGTCTGTCTACACTGTTCCAAGAAATTAACGCACCACAACTAACAGTCATAATATTGTTTAAAGTATTGCATGTACTGAAGTACGTTTAATCCTAGATAATGCTTAAAATTAAGTAAATCACATTTTACCCAAATTAACAACAATCAACGCAATTTAACAACAATCAACGCTAAAATTAAAAAAACAAAATTCGAAAACTGAAAAATTGTAAGTTTGCAGGTTCAGTAGGCTGTGTTTCCACCTCGACAGCTTAGCAACGACGGCCCATACTTGAAATAAACACAATTAACTGCTCTTGTTCAAGATTATTCCAGATTTCTACTAATGAATTAACTAGGTTGTTAAGAGTTGCAGAGGGTGGTTGAAGGGATCGTACTTGTATTTCAAGAATGTCCCAGAGGTGCTCAATCGGATTCAAGTCGGGACTTCTGGCTGGCCATTGCATAACATGAATGCCAACGTCGTCTAGGTATTCTTGCACAATTCTGGCTGTGTGGGGCCGAGCATTGTTGTGCATTAATTGGAAGTTGTCTCCGATGTATGGGGCATATGGCACAACACACTGTTCTAAGATACCCTTAATGTACCTCTGATTGTTTAAAGTGCCGGTGAGGAAGATGTGCAGGTCTGTGCGGGCCGTGAAAGATATGCCTCCCCATACCATTATTGAGCCACCACCAAATGCAGTCGTAGGGGCAAAATTGCATTGAGCATATCGTTTATTTGGATGTCTAAAAACTCGAATGCGCCTATCAAAACTCTCCGAACAAAATCTGGACTCGCCTGTGAACAAAATGCGTCTCCAATCTTCATTTTCCCAATTCAAGTGGTTTCTAGCAAAATCCAATCTGTATCTGCGGTGGTCTGCAGTCAACTGTGGGCCAGTAGCTGGTAATCTGGCTTTAAGATTTCTTTCCAGAAGACGTTGACGAACGGTTTCAGTGCTAACCTGCATATTATGTACTACTGAAAGTTGTCTTTGGATGGCTCTTGTGGTAGTAAAGCGCTCTCGTGGTCCACGTATTTGAAGAAAACGATCTTCTACAGCGGTAGTAGCACGTGGTCGCCCTTGCCATGGTCGCCCGTCATGTTCATTAGTTTCTCTGCAACGCTGGATGACCGGAGAAATGGTTGTGTGGTTCACCCCAAGCGTGTTAGCGATAGCGCGGAAAGAATACCCTTCTTCGGACAAAGTAAGGGCTGTGACACTCATCACAGCTTAAATTTCTTGAGATACGTTGCATTTTAAATAAAACTGATCGTACAAGCAATTGTTTGATGACAGCTTCTCGATTTCATACGTTTTAAAGTAGAACGAAACTGCAAGTAAATTGTAAATGTGCATGTAAATCTGATTAATTCTTTTTAACAAAGTTAAAGATGTGGAAACAGACCAAGAGTAACATGTGTCTCTATCAGGTTTGTATCAGACATTCATTCCATGCATTTGGTTGAAGTAGATAGCGCACAATTTTTCTTTCATCGCCACATTAATAATTGGTGCGTTAATTTCTTGGAGCAGTGTAGTTGCTTTAAATAATTGGGTACCTGCGTTCGAATCAACAACGGGGCAATTATGCGGTTGTTTGATGTTCACCACATTACCACGTATCATTAATTTGGCATGGGACAAACGGTTTCGAGAGCAAGGAAACGGGAGTTCTGACCTTCATGAGGTATAAGCCTCACCGTTATTACTATATACCAAACTTATCTTTGTAACTAGTGAATCCATATAAAAAATTACAGCTATATTTAGAAAAAACTGCTTTCTAAGTTTAGGATGTTAGTGACATTAGCAATCGTTACTTCAGAGATTTAAATTGAAAATACACGTTTATAATTTTATATATTTGAAGTTACATAAATATATACAGTGCATTCTATGTTTATAGAAGTTTTCGACATTATTTGATAAATATTAGTATTTATTATATGTATATTACCTATAGTCTACTAGTACTACAGTAAGCTAAGTAAAACAGATATTAAAAGCTTAAAGAATTAAGCAAAACAATAAAAAAGAGTAGAGTTTACCGTGGTTTGTGTATAACGTAATATTTATTTCTACCTGCATTATCTTTAAAATATTAACACTTTTAAATCAGATGTAGTAACCTAATCTGGCTATGAATTAATAATTGCAATTATATACTTTACTAGCTATGCTCTGGGCGGTGTGCTGTCCGATTGTATCAGAATTACTAAATAAGTAGTACCAGCTGCTACCATCTAAAACAGTAGAGATAATATATTAGAAACAACCAGAATACACCATAAATGAATCTAAAAATCAGGGTTTCCTTAAGACTACGACAAATAGCAAATGGCTCTGCCTGTTTACAGATAATTGTTATGATATGAAAGTATGTTTGGTGCTCACTTTTGTGTCACAATTTGGAAATATTCTGGTGTACCATAATAGTACATTTAAGTTGATCGTGGTTGTTGTCATAACAAACAGATGACAATGACTTCTAGTACACTCTGTACAAAACATATTTTTTTTATTTTCTTATTCATTCATACTACCGTTTCCCCCCTGGAAATCGCTTTCGCATTACTTCAGAGGGGTGCGGGCGTCCCTTACACACTAAACATTCAAGCAACATTCACCCTAAACTTAACTAAGCGAAATGCGGTCGCCCCAGTCGCGATTCGATGCCTCCACCGATCGGACCTAATTTCGCGTGACCTCGGGTGGCAGTGCGTATCCGCACTACTCCACCGAGGCCCCTATACATGACATATAAATTCAATTTGTAAATTTAAATAATTATTAATTGTATAAGGCCGGCATGAAGAAAGGAAGCTGACACTTTAATTAACAATCTGTACGCCGGAATACCATCAGTACCTTTGTAATGATAATAACTGACTATAATTACCTGAAATATTAAAGACAAGTCGATGGTGAAGAAACCTCCAGCAGTAATTTTCACATTATCATGTAGAAGTTGCAATGAAAAGGCATTAATCTGTAGATACAATAACAAATTTTTCGAACCATACTTAATGTTAATATTTGTGGAATTTAGTTACCTCTTTTTGCAGAACAGGATCTTTAGTTGCTACCATCATCTTAAACAATTCCTTTTTTACCAAGTTTGCCTAAAACAAACCACCTGTTATTTTTTATAAGTATATCGCCAAGCGTATGTGTAATAAGAGTATATTTAATTTGCAATTGTTATATTTTATTCAATTTTTGTTTACTTTTAAATGGGTTTCTTTGTATTTGAATTTTCAATACGCAGAATTTAGTATAGAAATACTTAAGGAAACTGCTGTATATCCCATTAATGTCGACTTCAATGGTGGACCGGTGAAAGTTTTAAGTAGGGGTGATGTTCAATTATTATTGCACTCATTTGTAAATGTTGGGACGTATTCACCATTTAAACACGTAGGATGTGGTAAAGTGTAACTGCTTATTAAGCAGTGTCAGCATTGACGCCACTTATCGGCTACGAATATCAGCGGATTTAGCCGAAGCTTACCGAATATGAAAGCAGCTACACTGGCGAGACTTTAAAAAAGTGTAGGTGATTTATTTATGTGGCTACTATTTTACTTAAACTTTCATATTATTATCAAATAATGCATACTATACTACATGAAATAACATGTATAAGTTCCGTCAGTGAGCAACCTGTTTTTCCTACAGCCCTGCTGTTCTTCGTTAATTGGTATTATTTGATTTAGTTGTGTTGCAATGATATTTGTGAGTAATCTCTATAATAAGACAAATAGCAGAGAAAGCAATAGAATATAATAAAACAGCTTACATATGTTTCGCAGATCTAACTGTTGCATTCGATAGTATCAGATTGCAAGATGTAACAACGATAATGAAAGAGAAACACCTACCCAACAACATCATAAGAATAATACGAAATTTAAAGCAAATAACACAACTAAGGTAAGGGTTAATAATAGCTTAACAAAAGAACTGCCTGTAACAACGGGAATTAGACAAAGGGACAGCTTGAGCCTTACTGTATTTAATCTGATCATGGATAAAATTACAGATTTTTTTAAAGCTCCTTTTATTTGCACAATCTGTCCGTTTTGCGGACTATCAGTACATTTTATGTACTTAACCTAAAACCTTACATCTAGACAATACATATCATGGAGAGTAATGCTCCAGTGAGCATTCTCTAAGAATCTAAATGAAATATGACTCAATTTTATTATATTTACGTGAAGCGGGTCATTAGGTCGTTTGGTTTAAATCTTTAAAGTATTTTAAGTCTTCTGTGTTCTTCTTCATCATTAAACAATATGGTTGCCAGTTCATTTGGGTGTGCTGTTATCTTGTCATTGTATTTTAGGCTGTTGTTTGTTATTTCTTCCCGTACTGTTGTTATGCCTAGATCAGCATGTAAAAGCCTGTTTGGTACATACCATGGAGCATTGACTATCGCGCGGAGTACTTTATTTTGGAATCTCTGCAGTATTTATATATGGGATGTACTTGCAGAACCCCATAATGGTATACCATAAGTCCAAATAGGTTTTAATATTGACTTATATAGTAAAAGTTTATTTTCAGTGGACAGTTCTGACTTTCTGCCAAATAGCCAATACATTTGGCTAAATTTTTTACCCAGTTGTTTTCTTTTGGCAAAAATGTGTTGGCGCCATGTCAGTCTCTTGTCCAAGTGAAGCCCTAAGTACTTAATTGAGTCGCTTTGCGGTATAGGTGTTCCATTTAACAATACTGGGGGGGCAGTTTCCGCGCTTTAGAGCGAAGGTGGTGTGTACAGATTTAGTTTCGTTGGCCTTGATTCTCCAGCGTTGTAGCCATTCTTCGAAGAGGTTTAAATGCGTCTGTAGTTTTGGTGAGGCTTGAATGGGGTTTTCATGCGACGCTAAGATTGTTGTGTCATCAGCATAAGTGGCAATCATTGTTTGTGTCATTTCTGGTAAGTCAGCCGTGTATATGGAGTATAACATGGGCCCAAGGATACTTCCCTGTGGGATTCCAGATAGTACTGGGTATAATTCGGTGTATGCTTCTTCATATTTGACTAAGAAAGTTCTGTCGGTGAGATAGGACTTTAATAAAGAATACACTGGATGTGGAAAAACACACTTAAGTTTATAAAATAAGCCTGTATACCAAACTTTATCAAACGCTTGACTTATGTCTACACATACGGCTGAACAGTAGCGTTTTTCTTCAAAATCACTATTGATTTGGTTTATTAGTCGATGTATTTGTTCAATCGTTCCGTGCCCTTTTCTAAAACCAAATTGATGTGAAGGTATGAGCTGATGTTCGTTGATTATAGGAGCTAGTCGTTTGACTAGTATTTTTTCTAACACCTTGGAGAGCAGCGGTAGTAGACTGATGGGTCTATATGATGCGACTTCGTTTGGATTTTTTCCTGTTTTCAGTATCATGGCTACCTGCGCTACTTTCCATTGACAGGGGAAATATTCCAGTCTTAATATCGCATTGAATAAGTATGTTAATAATTTGAAACCTTTGTGAGACAGTTCTTTAAGTATTTTTCCGGTAATAAGATTATACCCTGGTGGCTTTTTTGAATTGGTGCTCTGGAGTATGATAGTTTCTACCTCCCTTTGGTTAGTTTTCTTTAGAGGAATGGCCATCTGATATGGGGTTTCTAGTTCTTTGCTAATTTCTTCTTCAAATGCTGGTAGTTGGGGTGGGTTTGGTTGGAAAACTGTGGCGAGATGTTCAGCAAAAGTCGTGGCTTTTTGGTTTTCCGTTCTTGCCCAGGTGTTTTGGCTGGTTCGTATTGGAGGTATTTGCTGCAAAGGTCGTTTTAATCTGCGGGTAACTTACCACAGGGAGTGATCCGTTGCTTCAGTCGGTGTTAGTTCTTTGATAAATTCTTGGATAGATTCATTTTTCACCTTCTGCAGTAGTTTTTTGAGGTCTTTTGCTAGCTTGTTGTATCGCTGTTTGTCAGGTGGAGCTCTTGTTATTTGCCATCGTTTTCGTGCTTTCCGTTTTTCTGATATTTTCTGCTTCACTATTACTGGGCATACCGGTTTAATACTTTTTCGTTACTATCTGGGGTTGCTTGCCACGCCGCGTTTTGTAATGCTTTAGTTAGGTCTACTACCGCTTCTTCAATATTCATCTTGGTTTTTAGTGGAATCTCAAGGGTTATCTGTTTATCTAGTTCTAGTTTATCTCGGAAGCACTCCCAATCTGTCTTTTTACTGTATAGTGTCGGTTTCTTTGGTGTACATTGTATTTGGGTGAAGATGGTTATCAGAATCGGTGTGTGGTCAGATGTTAGTTCTAGACAAGACTCTACAAGGAAAGTTTTGGTGTTAAGGCCTTTGATTATGCAGAAGTCTACGAGATCAGGTATCTTGTTAGGGTCGGAAGGCCAATAGGTAGGCTGATTTGTTGATAAGTAATTTAGGTTATTATTTTTCATAACTTTTAGTAACTCCCTTCCTTTGGTTGTCGTGAGTCTGGATCCCCACTGAGTGTTTTTTGCATTGTAATCTCCTCCAACTAAGAACCGATTTCCTAGTGTTTTACAGATAATACAAAAAGATTTGGATATGGATACTGAATGGGGCACAAAGAGATAAAAATCATCTGCGATGCAGACTACGTGACGTTAATATCAGAGAACGAAGACGGACTACAACGCTTACTATACAACTTTAAATAAGTGGACGCGACTGCCTCCCTGGACTTTCCCATACTGGAAACTGTTCATATCATCTTTATTTCAAATTATATATATATATATATATATAAATAATAATTATATATATCAAATTAAGTATTAAATACAAAATTTT